>MCJB01001325.1:135804-169066 GCA_002018475.1 Nicotiana obtusifolia | reverse complement strand
GGGGGGGGGGGGGGGGGGGGGGGGTGGAGATGTCGTTGGCAGCATATGTTATAATTGACCTTAAGATTGGCAGACCTGGTCATGTTTTTATTAAGAGAAAATGCGTTCATGCAACCATGGTTGCGAATCATCTATCATTAGAATTTAGAAACCTATCACAGTGGAGACCACCTTGAAAATAATATATCCCTTGAGATACCAGGTGAAAATAGCATATGCTTCTTCATAGGCTCATAACCATTCAGCCAGAACTAGTGGTTGATTTTTGTGTGACTGCACTCCTATGGCTTGGCTTAATCTGCTCTAGTGAGGAAACAATAAAAATTGCAGACTTGCAGCAGTCTACCAACTGTTCTCTTTTCCTTGGTAATATGCGTTCTTTAAATCTCAGGGAGCTTGGTATCGAGACCTTGAGCAAATGCGAGAATGAACAGAAGGAAATGCTTAGGCTGGCGCAGACAATGTTTGACACAAAATTACCCCCTGGAGTTACTATGCTGCAACCTTTTGCAGAAGAATCTTCAATAAAAAAGATTGCTGTTAAGGTATGTCTTTAAGTTCCTTAGGTAAAGAATATATTGGTACTATTAGCTGAGAGTTGGGTTTACTAGTTGAGCAAATTGAAAGGATGCCATCTTATGGCGCAAGTTACTTTTAAGACCTTCTCAAATCGTACATAATGTTTCTGTCCTTTCTTTTTGTGTTGCTCCTCTGTTTCTTTCGGGTGGGAGGAGGTGGTGGGGATTACATTTTTGTTGCATTTAGAAATTTGGAGTTGTATCTGGAGGATAAGTTTGATACAAGATTTCCAATGCAAGGATCTAGAATATACGTGTTTATAAATTGTCTGTGCAGCAAAAAGGATTTTATGATTCGAAAGTCCATTTTCAAATTGCAACAAGTTGTTTTGGAATTGAAAGTGGATTTTAGAATAACCCCGAAGGTGTTATTCAAGGCATTTTACAGTATAAACCTTTACTAGACTTGCTTAATGTTCACTGGAAAAAAATTACAACAACAACAAACTAAGTGTAATCCCATAAGTGGGGTCTGGGGAGGGTAGTGTGTATGCAGACCTTACCCCTACCTTATAAAGATTGAGAGGCTATTTGGCTATTTCCGATAGACCCTCGGCTCAAGGAACAGTGAAAATAAAGCAACCAAGCAACAAACAATAGTAACAACAATGTAATATGGTAACGGACGCGAATGACACATCATGTAATAATAAAGAACCATGAATAAGAAAATACAAGAATATTCCTAGTACTATTGGAAAGCCTAGGAGAAATGCACTACTAGCTGTCAACCTTCAACCCTAATTCTCGACCTCCACACCTTCCTATCGCGGGTCATATTCTCGGTAAGCTGAAGCAATTCTGCCTAATTACCCCTCCTCAATACTTCTTAGGCCTATGCCTACCCTTCCTCGGACCCGCCATTGTCAACCTCTCACACCTCCTGACCGGAGCATCAATGTCTCTCCAAATCAAAGGATTGAATTTGATATCTACCGGATCCAAAATCTTTAAACCAAAGGAATGATGGATCCTTTGCCTACTTGAGCACTTAATGCTGGAAATAGAACTTTGGAAGTAAATAATTTAGAGATGAAGGTTGATATTTGCATGTAGTATCAACACATGGTAAGTGCATCACCCATGTATTCATCATATGTGGCCAATTCATCCTTAATATTTCGCGAAACATAGTATGAGAGTGATAGAATGGTACTCCCTTTTCTGATACATATTTCTGACAAATTTCATAGGGCTTCAATCATGTGATTTTCCCAATTTTCCTATCAATCCATGAGAAACTTGCGTGAAGGATGAATCCTAAAGCTTGTTCTCCTGTATTACTTATTAGATTGCTTTAAATGATATTATGTTTTCTGGATATCCTTAAGCATAAATGTCTTGGTGGTTTACAATTGGATTATAACTGCAATCTTTTTCCTTTATAGTTTCCTTTCTTCTTAAGTATAGACATGTGAAAGGCGAAAGAGAATGAGAGTGGTGTATATGACATTTAATTTAGGTTAAAGCAGTGCATCATTTATTTGAGGTAAAGGGAGTTGTTTTCTTGGAGAATAGCACCAATGTGGTCATGATAAATACTAAAAAAAAAAAAAGAATAGCAAATGAGATGTTCCCCGTGTTACAGGGGATTCATTGACCAGCCTTGTAATACGAATACAACGGTTCGATTTCACTTGGTTTTCTGGATCTCTCACTGTTAATAACTTCTTACTCAATGTTTGATAAAATAGTGATGTCGCGGTGATCTGTGCTGAGTTTTTGGTCCTTCAACCTTTCAAGAACGTTGTTCTTTGCTTGATAAATGTTGTACCAAGTTTGTTTTTCAAATTCCCAGTCTATAATTTTACTTGTAAGATATCCCAAAATCACACATGATGTCTTTCCCCAAGTTATACTTTATTAGATTTCCTATTGTTTACCATAAATCCCACCCTTGTAAATGATAGCATATTTGCAGCTAACAACATTGGTTTCCCTTCATTCATGTGGTGATAACAGTTGCATTGGCCAGCATCGTGAAGAATTTTTCAGTTGAACTAATTGGCAAATCAAATATGAATATAATTTATAACAATTCTGAAAATTGTTTGTTCTGATGACAGGCTTTTCCAGAGGAACTGTTTTCTGTGCTCCGTACAGTGCATCTCCTGAGAGGTCTTAGTGTTGGTCTAGGAATTAATTTTTCATGTGCCGAGCAGTGGAGACCCATTGCTGAAGAAGTTCTGTATGTTGCTGGAAGACTTACAGGTATCTTCAGTTATAGCAATACCTCTTTCAACGCAACTGTTCCATGGGTAAAGTGCATTTCCCAGTTTTGGGCATTTGATTTTGTGAGCCAAAGAAGTTATTTAATCCCCTGCTATGTAAAGAAAAAAGGAAGCCTGTTGTACGAAGAATCCCACGTTCACTTAGGGTCCTGGGAAGGGTTGTACCCTAGTGATTGTGATGTAGGCAACCTACCTTAACGCAAGCATCAGTAGTTGATTCCACGGCTCGAACCCATGACTTATAGGTCACACGGAGACAACTTTACTGATGCTTCGAGGCTCCACTTCAATCCGCTGCTAATTTGTGATCTAGGAAAATGATTCGTTTCTATTTAGTTTTAGATATCTTTGTTCCCTGGTCGAGATGCTCTGTTGCATACATCAATTTTACGGTCTGCAGTTTTTTCCTTCTCCAAGTAGGCCATTTTTCTTAATCTGATAGGATGATTTTCTGTTGATAATTAGTTCCTATAGCACAAACTACCAATATTTCTTATTTGGTTTGCGAGTACTTCTCTGATATTGCTCATTTACTTTCAGCTAAAGATCTGAAGCAAGTGCATAGACGTGGAGCTTCTAGAAGAAGATTTTGGAGATAAGTATTTAATGTACGGAGATGATCAGTATGAGCCTACCTGGAATATGGTATATATTGTAATTTATCCTAGTCAAGTTGATGCCCCTAGCTGCATCCTTGTCATGGAAAATTCAATTACAGATTTTTCCTTTTTAGTTGTAATGGATTAGAAGTATTGTCAATAACATTGACTACTAGCAGTAGTCTTTCAGGAAAATTTGTTAGTTTCTGTCTTGATTTTGTTTTGGTTCCTAAAAGTCGGATGGCAAATGTAGCCCTGCGCTTGAAGGGGAAAAAACTTGGCCAGCAGGTGAGCAATAGGAGAGTTTTGTGTTTCTCCATATTTTCTACTAGTGTGGACAAACAACTGTTAGCAGCTCGTGCAGCTTTGAGTCTGTGACTAGGAATGTACTCGGGATTTCTTCGTTGCATCTTTAGATGCTGGTGTTTGAGTCTTGAAGTGGTATCAACTTTGGTTTAGGCCTTGAAAAATGGTTTTGCTTGTACTTGACTGAAATTGGAAGTTAAGGTGAAGTTCAAATGTTTGCAGATGTTCTTGTGTTTTTGACTTCTGCATTTACTTTTTCCCTTTTTAATGCTTCTCTTTCCTTGACAGATACTTATGTCTGGTGCCTTGTTCCTTGTACATTGTAGTATTAACACTCCTTATTTTGAATATCCTGATCTTAGAATAGTCCTGCAATCTTTCTGGTCTTTAAGGGGTCGTTTGGTACGCGGTGTAGGATTAAATTTATACCATATTTGGTTGACCGTACAAAATACCCCATCTTATCCCATCAAACTTGAGATTATATTATCCCACCTCCTAGGTGGGATAAATTAGTTGAGATTATAATTATTATAATTTAGTCTGCGTACCAAACAACCCCTAAGTATAAAAATTAGCAGCCAAACCTTATGAAGTTAAAGAAAGCCCCTCTGATATGGTTAAACATTCATCAACATCTATATCTGGATGTTAATCCATCTATATAATATGTATATTTGTTCCTTTTTTGTCATCTTTAATTTGTTTCAACTAAAAGAAAGGGTGATTTGGACTATTTCCTTTAATAGGTGGAAGATTAGGAGAATTAGTTGTATCAGTCCTATTCAATTAGAATAAAGGGTGACCTGTTGAAAATATCTTATGAAATAAATATTCTATTCAACCGTACAATTTTAGAAGCGTTACCAAAGCCTGATTCCTAGCCGTGCGCCCTTAGTTAAAACAAAGAAGTTGTTGCAACATTGACTTAAGAATTTTAAAAATATATTAGTTCCCATCAATTGATACGAGTTAAGTTTCTCCTCTTTCTAAGCATGACGCTAAGTATGAACTGACGTTAACTCAGATTAATTATGATTAATTCAAAATCAAGAACCGCTTTAGCAAAAAATTCCCCAGAAATAGAACCACTAAAAAATAGTAAAGTGCTGAAAGTGCCAATTAATAGTAAAATAATCCAAGCTTTGTCAGCCAAAATGCAAGAGTGTCTAGATTGGCCAATGTTGTGCACTGCTTAATTTAGTGTGTAAAAGGAACTGTGGAAGCTTCTATTACCCATTAATTATTATTTTTGAAAGTATAAAAAAAAAGGGAATTTAAGCGTGCACAATATATTTCTTGTTGGCTTTACGCACAGGCTAAGAATATGCCCGCCGATGAATCTTGTCATATTGATAATAATCCATTTATGTAAAGTCACAAACTGCTAAATATGCCTTTTTCTTAGTGTTAACTTCACCTCTGCGCCGTCGCCGTCTCATTCTTTATGTGCTTTTTGCAAATCAATTATGAATTATGTACTTAATTTTCCCCATATTAGCCGGCTGAATCTGATGTTACCCACCCTCTGATAAAATTAAATTCCTAATTAATATATTTGATTCCACTGACCTTGGGATTCACTCTTCAACCTCAGTTATGGATATTGAAATGATTAGCAACTGATGTTAGCTATATATTTGTTAGGGCAAAGACAAGGATCATACTTTTTGAATTTAACTTTAAAACAACTTTTAAACTATCATGTTACCTAAAATATAATTACAAGTAACTGTTCATAAGAGAGATCAAAATTTTGGCAGATTACCTGGTACAATTTGTTTGAATATTATAAGAATTCTCCCTCCCAGGCTTCGAATTGGTTTGCAACCAATCACCATCTTGTACCCTTAATTTAAAGTATGTGATTCTTTAAAGTTTCGATTTTGCTAAAGTCACTCCACTATATATTTGTTCGCAACTAGCTTTGGTTGTTGAACCTTATTATTTTCAGTTATCCTGTCCGAGAGAATCAAAAACTAGTTTTCTTCTTATCTTGGTAACCTTGAAATGCCCCAATAAGTTGGAATAGTGTTCATGAAATACTCTAGCTGAATTGAAGTGGACAACCAAAAATTCTACTTTTTGTTTGATATCCTTGTAAATTTAAAGGAACGTCAATGCGTCATGAAAGGCAAGAGTTCATAGACTAGAAAAAATGCTTTAAAAATTAATTAAAGATTGAACTTTTTCTCTCTCCTGAATTAGAAAAAAAAGTGATGTTTGCCCCACGGCTTTGGTTCGGTAATAAGTTCGTAGTGCCTTTTAATAAGGTAATTCAGAAAAAATACAAAAAACGTCACACTTGAAGTTTGAATTTATAGTTTTCTATATTCAAGGGGGATTCAAAATATTATATATGTAAATAAATATAAATTTGTATGCTATTATCGCGGTAGTTCATTGCATATGGTTCCGTCGCTAGTAGCGCCGGATGTGTGAATTGGTCGAACATCACGAATTCGAAAGTTACCACTGACACGAACTCAATAATAGATTTAGTAGGTTCAAATCTATTACTCATAACTTGTACGCTAAATCTGCCACAGACAGGGCAGGCCTATACTCCCCCGACTTTCGAACCTATGAGCCAACTACAGTTAAGTCAGCTAACTCACCTGGGAATTTCTTGCATGTTTAAGGTTTGCATGCATGGATGGAGCTAGGGTGGCGAAATGGGTTCATCCGAACCCCTTTCACTGGAAAATTACATTATATATATAGGTTCAGAAATATTTTTATGTATATGTAGCAGAGGTTAAATTCCCTTGGCTACTTCGGGTGTTCACTTCTTTATATTTTGAATTCTCTTTGTAAAAATTCTTACTTCGCCACTGTTGGAGTCGTGATCTTTTGATGAGAATGTATAGTCAACAATTAGGGTGGAAGATGGATAAGAACCAGATATAAAAGTCCAAGGACACGGGAGGTCATCTAATCCTCCAATTTCACATTGATTGCTCTATGTTTTAATTTTTATTTCCCAGGCAAACTCTCGCTGTCAAGCCCTCTCCGTTAGTTAAATTAGTTATACTCCTATTAGAATCAATAGCATTCGGACAAAATTTATCGAAATTGTCAATCCTCATAAGCAACAACCATTTTGCAACTATATAAACCCCTCTTTCCCTGTTGAGTGGTTCTTTCAAGCAGCTTTGTTCAATAAATCTCTTCGTTTTCATTAACGAGAGAACAAAGCTCCTACGCATTATTGTAATTAAGAAAAAAATGACTTATGATATGGTCACTGGTTTCCTATCCCTTGAGCCTTGCAACAGTGATCAAATTGGCTATGACCCTTTGGAAAATGGCCTTTATATTAGTCACAAAGAATTGGCTTATTCTCTTAATCCTTACACAGCTGTTTTCAAGAGAAATGCTGCTAGCATGTATTCCACCTTGTCCAATGAAAGTGGGGATTTCAAAAGGCTAAGGAGGACGCCGAGTCTTGGCGAATCGCTTGGGAGCAATAGCAACAGCTTTTATAGTGATGGCAGCAGTAGCACCGGCGGCGGTGGTGGCAGTATTCCAAGAACTGATAGCACTAATAGTGTGAATAGCTTGCAGTTGGCACCAAGGCTTCATTTTCGCGATCATGTTTGGGCGTTAAACCAAAGGTATCTTGCTGCTGAGGCTATTGAAGAGGCAGCAGCTGATATAATTAGTCAAGAAGAAGAAAATGGGGAAGGCATGAAACTTGTCCAACTTCTAATTACTTGTGCTGAAGCTGTGGCTTGTAGGGATAAGTCACGTGCCTCGGTCTTATTATCCGAGCTACGTGCTAGTGCCTTAGTATTTGGGACTTCTTTCCAGCGTGTAGCGTCCTGTTTCGTGCAGGGGCTCGCTGACCGGTTGGCTCTGGTGCAGCCACTCGGCACGGTTGGTTATGTTGCTACCCCTGCTATGAATAAAACAGACATGGCCTTGGAGAAAAAAGAAGAAGCTTTAAGGCTGTTATATGAGATATGTCCACATATTCAATTTGGTCATTTTGTGGCCAATTGTTCAATATTGGAAGCCTTTGAGGGAGAGAGTTTCATTCATGTGGTTGATTTGGGGATGAGCCTTGGTTTGCCACATGGTCACCAATGGCGTCGTCTTATTCAGAGTCTTGCTAATCGCCCTGGTCAACCCCCACGTCGCCTTAGGATCACTGCTGTCGGACAAAATATCGAGAAATTCCGGATCATTGGAGATGAGCTTGAGGCATATGCAAGAAGCCTTGGTATTAATTTGGAATTTTCAGCCATGGAAAGCAACTTGGAAAACCTTAAGCCAAAGGACATCAAAGTATATGATGACGAAGTCCTCGTGGTTAACAGCATTCTTCAGCTCCATTGCGTGGTGAAGGAAAGTCGCGGTGCTCTCAACTCTTTTCTGCAGGTAGTTCATGAACTATCTCCCAAGATTCTAGTCCTAGTGGAGCAAGATTCGAGCCACAACGGACCCTTTTTTCTTGGGAGATTCATGGAAGCGTTGCATTATTACTCTGCTATTTTCGACTCCCTTGATGTCATGCTGCCAAAGTATGACACTAGGCGCGCGAAGATAGAGCAATTTCACTTTGCAGAGGAGATTAAGAACATTGTGAGTTGCGAGGGACCAGCACGAGTGGAAAGGCACGAGAGGGTGGACCAATGGCGTAGGAGGATGAGCCGAGCAGGTTTTCAGGCAGCGCCGATTAAGATGGTGTCACAAGCAAAGCAGTGGCTGGCCAAAGTGAATGCATATGAAGGATTTACTATCACAGAAGAGAAGGGTTGCTTGGTTCTTGGCTGGAAATCAAAGCCTATTGTAGCTGCCTCTTGTTGGAAATGCTGATCAACTCATTGCCTTACCACAATTTCCATTTATGGTATCATGGAAATTGTGGTAATTCCTAATAAATGAGTGAATGTTAGTGTGCCTAGTTTCAGTTTTTGAGGACTCTTGAGTGTGGAAGTTTGAGTGTCATCTTTTCAGATGGAGAGTACTGATAAAATAAAGTTATAGTTGTTCATGTATAGCTTGAAATTCCTTTCATTTTTTGAGTTCCTAAACACCAAGTTAGTGTCCTTATTACTAACCCTTTCACAGTCCTCCAATGAAGAAGACAATATCGAGTTGTCTGTCAAGAAAAATGTACTAGTACATGTTATTAGAACTTTACCGAATAGTAGAAATTTTCAGCTGGTTGTACATAAAGAAAAGACATCAGCTTGTTCCTCTGCATAAAGCATATAAATTTTGATGAAGTTACAACCAATTTTTGTAGGTCGCGAAGTAAAATAAAATAATTACGACGGTAACTAGGCTCGAGCTGAGTCCAGCTGAGCTTACTCCAATACTTAGCCGAGTTTAATCGAGCTTTTTATATTATTAAGCTGATTTGAGACTCAGTCCGAACCTAGTCCAAGGCGGCTCTTCTCTATTTGTTTCCACATATTAGGTGACATGGAAATTGTGGCAATTCCTAATAAATGAATGAATAATCATCTGTTACAACGTTGTCATGTTAGTGTGTGCCTGCCTAGTTTGAGTTTTTCAGGACTATTATATTCTTCGTCGATCATTAAGGGTGGAATTGGGATAAACACTAGTTTTCTAAACCACATACATAAATTGTGAGCTTTTGCATTTCAAACAGTTCATTGTTTTCCTTTTCTTTTCTTCACTTTTTCAAATTGTTTTTCTAATTGGTGAAGTAGTTCTTCATTTAAGAATATATACAGTGCCTAATGCTGCATTATGGTAATTAATTTCAGGTGATTAAGCTGTCCAAGGAGGAGGAGGAGGAGTAAAAATAAAGTTTTAATGTTTTATTCCAGATCTAAGTATCCTTTGTGTTGAAAGTCTCTAGGTTATGTTTTTGGTCTTCCTTGTGTTTCAGCGATAACTTGGCATATCTGTCAAAATCTTAGTGGGCGTTTGGACATAAGAATTGTAAAATTTTTTAAAAAAGTAAAAAAAAAAAAAAAAAATCACGTGAAAATAATATTTGAAAATTAAAGTTGTGTTTGGACATGAATATAATTTTGGATTGTTTTGAATTTTTGTGAGTGATTAGAGGAAAAATTTTGGAAAACAACTTTTTGGAATTTTTTAAATTGTCGAAAAATTTTAAAATATCTTCGAGTGAAAATTACAAATTTTATGACCGAACACTGATTTCGAAAAAAAAGTGAAATTTTTTCAAAAAAAAATTGAAAAAATTCGTATGTCCAAACGAGTTAGTACTAATAATAAGATTATTATAATACATAAAATCTCTCATCTAATAGTATCCTTTAAAACAAAGAACTCCTATTGATTTCGAGGTTTTATATGCAAATTTAAGTGACAAATTTAAAATGTGTAGATGTTTACGGCGTCTTTATATAATGCAACTACCAACAAAAAAGCTAAAAAAAAGAGAGAATATTTTTTAGAAAAAAAATGGGACACGAAGCGGGACGGGTGTACACGTGTGAAGCGTGGGGCGGGTGTATCCGAGTTTAAATCTTATGCGGGGCGGGTTAAAATTGTGCGAACCCGCCCCACACCCGCACTGCTGCCTTTCCTATGACTCCGTACAACTCTCTCTCTCTCTCTCTCTCTTAAAAACCTCTTTCTTATCTCTGAAAAAAAGAAAAAGCAAAAAAGAAACCATACCATAAGTCCATAATCATGTACATGTAGCTGAAATCCCATCAATTTCTGAGTCCACAGAATTCAGCTATTTTCCGTAGCTCAAAAGATAAAAGAAAAGAAAAAAAATGAAGAGAGACCAAACGATGCCGTATGAGCAACTGGAAGATTCATTTTCAGGTGGTTGTAGCTCCGCCGCGGGTGGCGGCGGTTGTTCCGGAAAAGGAAAGATGTGGGAGGAAGATGGAGGAGTTGATGATGAGCTGCTTGCTATTTTGGGTTACAAAGTGAAGGCATCAGACATGGCTGAAGTAGCTCAGAAACTTGAACAGCTTGAGGAAGTTATGGGTAGTGTTGAACAAGATAATCTTTCATTTCTTGCTTCTGAAACTGTTCATTATAACCCTTCAGATCTCTCATCTTGGCTTGAATCTATGATCTCTGAACTCAATCCGCAAGACCCTTTTTCCAGTTCATCTTCCTCTTTCACAACTCAAACAACGAATCAAGTTTATGAGGATTCCTCCTTCGATTCGGATCTAACAGCTATTCCAGGTAAAGCCGTTTTTCCCCAAATTGAATATCCAACTCATGAGCCGCAGCAGCCACAGAGCAAACGATTCAAACCCACTACAACAACAACAGAGTTATCGCCGTCAATTTCCACACGGCCGGCTGAGTCAACTCGGCCGGTGGTGCTTGTTGACTCACAAGACAACGGCGTTCGGCTCGTCCACACATTAATGGCATGTGCAGAAGCAATTCAACAGGAGAACATGAAATTAGCTGAAGCTCTATTGAAGCAAATTGGATTCTTAGCTGTGTCACAAGCTGGGGCAATGCGAAAAGTCGCGACGTATTTCGCTGAAGCTCTGGCAAGGAAAGTTTACAGATTGTACCCTTCAAACCCTAATGATCCTGCCTTCACCGACCTTCTACAGATGCACTTTTACGAGACTTGCCCTTACCTTAAATTCGCTCATTTCACTGCAAATCAAGCCATTCTTGAAGCTTTTTCAAACAAGAAAAAAGTCCATGTGATTGATTTCAGTATGAAACAAGGTATGCAATGGCCTGCTCTGTTACAAGCCTTAGCGTTAAGGCCAGGTGGTGCACCGACTTTCAGATTAACTGGAATTGGTCCGCCATCACAAGATAACACAGACCATTTGCAACAAGTTGGTTGGAAATTAGCTCAATTGGCAGAATCAATCAATGTTGAATTCGAATTTAGGGGCTTTGTTGCCAATTCTTTAGCTGATCTTGATGCGTCCATGTTCGATATCCATGAAGGCGAAACTGTTGCAGTGAATTCCATGTTCGAATTGCATCAGTTGCTAGCCAGGCCTGGAGGTATAGAGAAGGTGTTGTCGTTTGTGAAGGACTTGAAACCTGAGATTTTCACTATCGTCGAGCAAGAAGCTAATCACAATGGACCGGTTTTCATGGACCGGTTCACCGAGTCATTGCATTATTACTCAACCCTTTTTGACTCGTTGGAGGGTTGCGGCGGCGGTGGCGAATTAGGGCCGGTGAGTGTCCAAGATAAGTTGATGTCGGAGGTGTATCTAGGGCGGCAAATCTGCAATTTGGTGTCCTGTGAGGGTGTAGACCGAGTTGAGAGGCACGAGACATTGGCTCAGTGGAGAACCCGGTTTAACTTGGCCGGTTTCGAGCCGGTTCATTTAGGTTCTAACGCATTTAAACAAGCTAGTATGTTACTAGCTCTGTTTGCTGGTGGTGGTGGATACAGAGTGGAAGAGAATAATGGTTGTTTGATGTTGGGTTGGCATACAAGGCCCCTAATTGCTACCTCTGCTTGGAAACTCAGTAGTTAACTCACTGAGTCGTAAGTTAGCTCGGTTCGTTGGCGAGTTGCTTAGGTGGTTAACTCGGTTTTGGCCTTTCTTGTTCCTTTTTTCTTTTCTTTTTTTTCAAATTTTTAGCAGCTTTCTTTTAATATTCTCTTTTACTAGGTCTTGAGATCTGTTTTATTAAATATATTTTGGTTTTTGGTGGATCGAATCTTGTAATTTTCATGATAAATCCGAACTGTTCAATGTGTATTTACATATGAAAAAAAAAAAAAAAAAAAAGGACTCTTGAGTGTGGAGTTTAACAATAACGACATCTTATAAGTTTGAGTGACATCTTTTCAGATGGAGAGTGATAAAGTAAAGTTATAGTTGTTTCGTGTTTAGCTCGACATTCGTTTCATTTTTTGAATTCCTAAGCGCTAAGAGCCCGTTCGAACATAAGAAAATTTTCTTTTTTCTAAAATTTTTAAAAAAATAATGTTTAGTTATCAACATTTTATAATTTTTTCAATCTCACTTGAAAATGCATTTTTAAATTTGAAAAACTAATGAGAACTAATTTTTCAATTGAAAATGGAAAGATTGCTAGTGTTTAGTTGCAAAATATATTGAAAAATATATTACAAAAATTATAACCAAACACAATTTCATCTTCAATTCAAATTTTAATAAAATTTCAAATTTAAAATTTTTTTTTAGAATTCATGGCCAAACGCCTACTTAAGTTTAGTATTCTTATTCCTAACCCTTTGAGAGTCCTCCCATGAAGAAGACAATATCGAGTTGTCTGTCAAAAAATGTACTACATGTGTTATGGTACATAAAGAAATTTGTTGTACATAAAGAAAAGACATCAGCTTGTTCCTCTGCATAAAGCATGTAAATTTTGATGATTTTTCCACCGATTTTTGTAGGTCCCCAAGTAGAATAAAATAATTACGATGGTAACTAGGCTCAAGCTGAGCTTACCCCAATATTTAGCTGAGTTTAATTGAGCTTTTAATATTATTGAATGAGCTGATTTGAGACTCAGTCCGAACCTAGTCCAAGTCGGCTCTCCTCTATTTGTTTCCACATACTAGGCGAGTTTTCATTTAGGGAGTTTACATTTATTCATATACTTCTCTGGAGTGTAATTAAATTAGGAGTCTTTTATAATTGTTTACCCTAAATTTCAGATAACAATTGAATCTATACGTGGTATTAAAGATATGTGGCATAATTTGATACAAATGACGAATAATATAACGAAAGTTAATCTTAAGAGATAAATGGAAAAGAAACGTAAACCACCCGAGTTAGACACTCTTGGTCATTGGCTGATCCTTTTTGGGAAGAAACCGATTATAATAGAAATTGAAACAAGTTGATGATAAAATGATTCAAGAGAGCAATATATCACTGTTTTTTTCTTTTTATTGATGATTCGTGAAAAAAGTATTGTAAATGGTTCAACTCTCCCTTTATATAGTGGGGAGGTCGTACATCTGGTGCAACTTTATACAAGGTAAAAATTCCTGCACAAGGTAAAAAATCTCCTGATTTGCTAATTAAGTGATTCTATTGATTAGTGCCAAGATTCTTGCCGTGATGATCTTCCCATTATGGATATTCCTGTTTTCCGTCATTTAGGTTTAATGATCTTCCCTCGGACATTTTCGGAGTCAGGCTCGATTTCGGACCACTGGCTCGGTGTTCTCGAGGTTGGACATTCTGGCTTCGTGTTCCGCTTCAATGAAGCTTGGGTTCGATCTTCGACCCTACGCAATCCGAACCTGATCTGTCGTGCAATAGTTGAACTCGATGTTAACCATATAGAGTCGAGCCCGATTTCGACCACATATAGATGGGCCCGACTTCGACTGTATACAGATAGTCCCCTCGTTTTTTGTAGAGTAACAACGAGAAACGATATGAGCCTCAAATTCTCATTCTGATAAGTGACGGTGAACTTATGACGTACGCGATACGGAAATCGAAAACGTCCCATCACAAAAGCAATTTAAAGCATCAAGTGTGTGTCAGTCGGCGTTCTGCCGCTTTGGGATGTGAACCGCCATTTTGAGAGACTATAAATACCCTCTTTTACCCTTTATATTCAAATGTTCGTGCTCTTTTATAAACTACATCGTTCTTCTCTTCAAGACCTCCTGCCTTCTGGTTTTCTGAAAATTCCTCACAAGCTATCTTTATACTATATTTCCTTTGCATCTGTATCTTTTAATTTCTTCATCTGATCAAAACAATGGCGAAAACTTTAAAATCCGTTCCTCAAAGACAAACTCCCTCTTCTTCTCAACCTGCTGAGGACGTTTCTCTTGTCGTCATTGAGGAACCTACAGCGGAGCCCCCTCTGAAGGCGTTTGTACCAACCGGGTGTTCAATCGGAGCCTATTTCAAGGTCGATAAAGCTTACTCAATACCGGGCCAATGCGAACCGCTCACGAGATACATCTGTTCAATCACCAACACAGTTCTCGACAAAGTCAAGGAATACTGTAACTGGGTCGACAAGTGTGTGGTGGTTCCTGCGCCTGAAGAAGCAATCACTACCTACGTGGACGGTTTTTTAAGTGTTTACACTTATCCTTTCACGTTGGGCCCTTTGGACCCGGTCATTATTTCTTTTTGCAAAAGGTACGAAGTGACCCTGGGCCAAATTCATCCTTCTTGAGGATACATCCTTCTCCATTTTTTTGTAAACAAGATCGAGGGATATCCTTTCACCGTCGATCATCTCATGCGTTTGTACAGTCCCGGACTCTACCGAGAGGGGTTGATAAAACTTGCTCGTCGGGCAAGAAAAGCCCCGTTCTCAAGTATTGATGAGGATCGGGATCGAGGTTGGTTCGGTCAATTTGTTCGAGTGAAAACATCGGACCTAATCCTAACCGAGGATATGCCATTTCCTGAGAAATGGAATATGAAGCGTAAGTGTAGCCCTGCTTATCAATTTGTTTATTGTTCTCCCTTTCGCCCTTCCTCTTATCAATTTTATATGGCGCAGCTGTATCTCGGATGCCGGATGCGATTCCTCATCTCAAAGAATGGGTCGAGGGGATCGTATCCCAAATACCATATTCCGAGCGCGCATGGCGCGAGCTTTCGAAAGGCTGGTGAGAGGCCCGACTTCATGGTGAGATAAGTTACACTCGAGCTTAATTCTTTATGCTATCGATTTCTAACTTCTTTTACCTTTCTTTTGCAGGTTTATTAAAGGATGTTGAGATGAGACCTCCACCCATAGGCGATGATGTTCCCAGCGAGCTCGGTGTTTTGAAGCAGGATAAAGAGAAGAAAATAAAAGAGGCCCAAAGTTCCTCAGACCTCGGAAAGAAGAAACCGAAGAAAAGATTGGCTCGCAAGCCCAAGAGGAGTGCTAGTGATCAAGTGTTACCTTCGGACTCGCTACGTTAATTGAGGGATGAGTCTGAGGAGGAAGATGAGGATTTCGACCTTGTGGCTAGTGTGTCGCCACAATCTGAAGGGCGAGGGGTCTTAGAACCAGGGGCTAGTAAAGCGGACCTTCGCCAAGTTGGGGGATCCGAGGTGGAGACAAGAACTGGGGCTTCCCCAGATACGAGGAGAGCACCGCTGTGAGTCTTGGGTTCGATTGAGATGGTTTATTCGCCCTCTTTCTCGGAATCAACGTTCAACGAGGCCCAAATGGCAAAAGAACGTTCCCCGGACGGAGATCATAGATCGTAAGACCCTTTCCGTGGTTTTTTTGATGGTGCGGATTCGGCATCCGCGGAAGACGTTCTTGGGCTCGGTAATTTAGAGGTACAGAGGAAAAGCTCATCCACCGATACAAGCGGGATTTCCTTCAATCCAAAATTAGCCGATCGATTTCTCGCGTCGAGCGCTTACCCTGATCGAAAACGATCCATATATTTCACCATTCCCGAGGATGCTAAGGTTCTTTCCGCTCCTGTTGGAGTAGCCAGTTATCTTCAGTGCTTGGTGATCGAGGAGGATCAGGCAAAAATAAACGAGGTGGATGCGCCCTGCCTGTTCAATGAAGCTCAACAGGAGCTGAATCGGGTAATTTCCGATAAGCTCTATTCGATGTCCTTTGTTTTGCACTTTAAAATTTTAACTAATCATAACATCTTCCTTTATGCTTGCAGGCCTCTGTACTTCACATGAAGCCTTTCTCCGATTCGGGAAGAGTCGAAACGCTATGAACGGCTCGAAGGGGAGATGATGAACCTCCGTGCCGAACTGGAGCTTACCCGGAAGGATAATGCTGGCTTGGTCGAGCAAGTAGACCAAAAACTTGATCAGATTAATCAGCTTCGATCTGAAATAATCATGGCTAGATCTGAGGCCGATGAGTGGAGGAGCAAGATGGATCAGCTGCCTCGGAAAAAGAGACATTTCAGGCACAGTTAGCTTCAACAGAGGCTCAGCTTAAAGAGGCAAAGGAGAAAGTCGAGGCTCAAACGAGGAAAACCGACGGGCTCCAATCTCGGATCAGCACAGTTATCTCAGATCGAGATAATATGGCTAAAGAGCTAAAAACGGCCAAGTCGAAAGTTGTCGTGGTCAAAGCCGAAGCTGATGAACTGGTGGCTCAATATAAGGTCGATGCTGAAGCTGCTCAAGATCAATCAAGGAATATGGTTGACCATATGAGGTGGAAATCTCGCAAACTTGTCCTTGAAGAGATTCATGCTCGAGGCTTTGATTTATCGACGGAGATCGAAGATGCCAGGAGAGCTGAGGCCGAGGCTAGAAAATTAGCCTTCCCGGAGGAGGATGATTCTGAGGATTCAATCGGATCTGAAGAATGAGACGACCTCGAAAATTCTGATATCGAGGCGGGGATCCAGTTGATACCAAGTCGCTCGTAATCGAGTTTTATCTTTTCCCATGTTTAATATTGTGTATCGAGCTTGCTCGATTTTGTGGAAGGGATTTTTGATGTATATATGTAAAGCTTTCTTTTTGCAACTTTCGAAATACCTTAGCCCTCAAATACTATTAATTTGATATGGCCTTAACCTTTAAAGTTCGGGGTTTGCCTTAATAGGTCTCATCCCCCCTCGAGATCTGTTAACTCGAAACGGCCTTAGCGTTTAAAGTTCGGGGTTTGCCTTAATAGGTCTCATCCCCCCTTGAGTTCTGTTCACTCGAAACGGCCTTAGCCTTTAAAGTTTGGGGTTTGCCTTAAAAGGTCTCATCCCCCCTCGAGTTCTGTTAACTCGAAATGGCCTTAGCCTTTAAAGTTCGGGGTTTGATTTAATAGGTCTCATCCCCACTCAAATAAGTTTATTTTTCGAACAAGTCCTCGAGTGAGAGAATGGTTATTCGAACCAAAATTAAAGTGGCCCTTGGGCTCGTTTGATCGGAAGCAGGATGTTTGTATACAAGAGACTTTTCTTTATTCTCGTTCATGCATGTGTACAATTTGTGTTAGGGTTCGATCAATCTATTTGGGCACGGTTCATTTGACCGTTTGGCCATTACATTGAATCTTATTGATTTTTGACCCTTCAATCCTAGTACTAAGTCCCCGACATTGAAATATCTAAGGTTGGTCCTTCTGTTGTAATACCTTTCGATCCTTTTCTTTTGAGCAGCTAGTCGAACAAGGGCAGCTTCACGTCTTTCATCTAACAATTCCAAGTTCATATTCAGCTTTGTAGTTCGATTCCTCTGTCGCATACCGTAACCTGACACTTGGCTCCCTGACCTCGACCGGTACAAAGCTTCGGCGCCATAACCAGAGAGAACCGGGTGGCTCCGGTGTTGGATTTCTCGGTTGTACGATATGCCCATAGGACTTCGGGCAATATTTCTTTCTATCTCCCTTTGGCATCGGTTAATGTCTTTTTGAGATTATGAAGTATTGTTTTGTTGGTAGATTCAGCTTATCCATTCCCCCTAGGGTGGTAGGGTGTCGATAGGATCCTTTTGATCTTGTGATCTTCGAGGAATTTTGTCACTTTGCTACCGATGAATTGCTTCCCGTTGTCGCATACGATCTCGGATGGCATTCCCAATCGGCATATGATGTGATCCCAAATGAATCCGATCACTTCTTTTTCCCTAACCTTCTCATACGCCTGCGTTTTCACCCATTTAGAAAAATAATCAGTCATAAATAGTATAAATTGAGCCTTACCTGGTATGTACGGAAGAGGGCCAACGATGTACATCCCCCATTTCATGAACGGCCATGGTGATAGGACTGAGTGGAGTGTCTCCCCGGGTTGATGGATCATCCGGGCGTGCCTTTGGCATTCGTTACATTTTCGAACGAACTCCTTTGTGTCTTTTTTTCATATCGACCCAATAATAACCGGCTCTGATTATTTTCCGAATTAGAGGCTCGGCGCTGGAATGGTTCCCGCAAGTACCTTCATGGATTTCCCTTAAAATGTACTCAGTGTCGCCCAGTCCCAGACATATCGCGAGTGGGCCGTCAAATGTTCTTCTAAACAAGGTTCCGTCATCGGACGCTTTCGTACGTAGGGCCCTCGACTCTTTTGGATCCGAGGGGAGTTTTCCAGAACTGAGATATTCTACGTATTTGTTCCTCCAATCCCAAGTTAGACTTGTTGAGTTGATCTCAGCGTGACCTTCTTTCACTACCGACCTCATGAGCTGTACGACCTTTCCAGAATCGACCTCGTCATCTTCGATCGACGACCCCAAGCTGACGAGGGCGTCAGCCTCGCTGTTTTGATCCTGAGGTATATGTTGTAAGGTCTATTCTTTGAACTGATGCAACGTCACTTGCAGTTTGTCTAAGTATCTTTGCATTCTCCCTTCCCTGACCTCGAATGCTCCATTGACTTGATTTACCACAAGAAGGAAGTCTCACTTGGCTTCGATCACTTCTGCTCCCAGGCTCTTGGCTAGTTCTAGGCCAGCAATCATGGCTTCATATTCTGCCTCGTTGTTAGTCAGTTTCACAGTCTTAATAGATTGTCGAATTATGTTACCAGTTGGTGGCTTCGACATGATGCCAAGTCCGGATCCCTTCGCGTTCGAAGCACCATCTGTGAAAAGGGTCCATATTCTTGAAGGAGTTCCTGAGCCAGCTAACAACTCTCTTCGACCTCTGGTATTAGGGATGGTGTAAAATAGGCCACAAAACACCTGAGATTTGATGGCGGTTCGAGGTCGATATTTAATGTCGTACCCACTTATTTCTATGGCCCATTTGGCCAATCGACTTGAGAGCTCGGGCTTATGCATCACATTTCTTAATGAGTAAGTTGTTACAACGCATATGGGATGACATTGGAAATACGGTTTTAGTTTCCTAGAAGCGCTTAACAAAACGAGCGCCAGTTTTTCCAAGTGAGGATATATAGTCTCGGCTTCGCCTAAGGTTCTGCTGACATAATAAATCGGGAATTGTGTACCTTGTTCTTCTTGGACTTAGGACTCCGCTTACCGCTATCTCTGAGACTGCCAAGTAAAGGTACAGTTGTTCGTCCATCTTTGGTGTATGAAGCAACGGCGGGCTCGATAAATATCTTTTGAGTTCTTCCAAAGCATGCCAGCATTCTGGAGTCCATGAAAAGTTCTTCTTCTTTTTCAATAGAGCGAAGAACCGGTAGCTTTTATCAGACGACCTTGAAATGAATCGCCCTAAAGCGGCTATCCGTCCGGTCAACTTTTGTACAGCTTTCACATTATCTACGACTGTAATGTCCTCGATAGCCTTGATTTTTTCAGGGTTGATCTCGATTCCACGATTCGAGACCAAGAATCCGAGGAATTTACCTGAACCCACACCAAACGCACACTTCTCCGGGATCAACTTCATGTTGTACTGCTTCAACACACTGAATGTTTCCTGCAAATGATTTAAATGGTCCTCTACTCACAGGAATTTAACTAACATTGTAACAGTATGTGCCATATTTAGTGATGAAGGAAGTTTTTTCCTGATCACCTGGGTCCATCCGTATTTGGTTGTAGCTGGAGTATGCGTCGAAAAAACTAAGGGTCTCATGGCCGCCAGTAGCATCGATCATGTGATCGATGTTGGGTAAGGGAAAAGAGTCGTTTGGACATGCTTTATTCAAGTCTTTATAATCTACACACATTCTTAATTTATTCCATTTTTTAGGGACTACCACTACGTTTGCCAACCACTTCGGGTATTTAACCTCCCGAATAGACCCTACATTTAGAAGTTTAGTTACCTCATCCTTGATGAACGCATGTTTGATTTCGGACTGAGGCCTCCTTTTTTGTTTGACTGGATGGAATTTCGAATCCAGGCTCAGCTTGTGAGTGGTTATCTCCAACGGTATACCTGTTATATCAAGGTTGGACCAAGCGAAGGAGTCTTCGTTAGTTGTAAGGAATCGAATAAGTTTTGTCCTAAGCTCGGAGCTTAACGCCGCGCCCAGGTATACCTTTCGTTTGGGCAAATCTTCTCGCAGTGTGACTTGTTCCAGTTCCTCGACAGTCGATTTGCTGGCATCGGAATCATCGGGGGTGATGAAAGATCTGGGAATTCTATAATCATCATCCTCGACATATACTTGTTTATCCACATTTGCCGAAGATGGTACCTGTGATTGCTATTTTGTCTTGCTCTCGACCCTTTGGTTAGGAACCGTTGGTATTGTGTCATTTCTTCCACCACGAACATCTCTTTCGCAGCTGGTTGCTCCCCGTAAACCATTTTAACTCCATGGGGCGTCATAAACTTCAAAACCTGGTGTAATGTCGAAGGTACCGCCCTCACGTCATGGATCCATGGCCTTCCAAACAAAGCATTGTATCTCATGTCCCCTCCGATCACACAAAACTTTGTTTCTCGAATGGTTCCAGTAGTATTTATTGGCAACGTTAGTTCACCCTTGGTGGTCCCACATGCCATATTGAACCCGTTAAGTACTTGGACTGTAAGAACGATCCGGTCTGATAGGCCGAGTTGCTCCATGTCCCACGATCGAATTATATTGGCCGAGCTACCTAGGTCGATTAACACACGTTTTACTCTAACTTTATGTATAAGTACAGATATTACCACTGCATCATTGTGGGGTTGTACAATTTCTTCCGCATCCTCGTCGTTAAAACATAAAGTCCCCTCTGGCGTGTAATCTCGAGTGCGCTTTTTCCTAATGATGTATACTTTGGTACGTTTCAACATCGGACCTTCAGGGTATCGACTCCACTGATAGTCATGTTGATTATATGTTGAGGTTCTTCTTGGCCTGTCTGTTTATTCCTATTTCCGAAGTGATTTTTTGCTCGGTCGCTCAAGAATTCTCGAATGTGTCCGTTATTGAGTAATCGGGCTACTTCTTCTCTCAGTTACCGACAGTCTTCTGTTTTATGACCGTGAGTGCTGTGATATTTGCATATCTGATTAGGATCCCTTTGGGTTGGATCGGATTGTAATGGTCGAGGCCATTTAGTATCTTTGATACGACCGATAGCAGATACGATAGTGGCAGCATCAACATTAAAATTATACTCCGATAATCAAGGTGCTTCTTTATGCCCGATGGGCCTTTCGAAATTTCTTTTGGTCATGAGCCCCCGGCTCTTCTGACCTTGGTCATTTCTCCTTTCATGTCTTGGAGAGTTTTGCCCGGATACGCTGATTTTTCTGTCCCTGTGATACGGCCGATGTCGCTCTCTATTCGATCTTGGTTCGCGATAAACTTCCCTTCAGATTTTGTCATAAGCTCTAACGGGGTAAATGGATCCCGAAAGGGCTCCGAGCTGATCATTTTCGACTCTGATTTTTGACTGGTACCGGTTATGTACGTCAACCCATGTGACGGCAGGGTACTCTATTTTAGTTGTTGCGAAGCCGCCGAGCTTCGAACATTGAGCCCTTGAGTGAAAGCTTGAACAGCCCAATCGTCTGTAACCGGTGGCAGATCCATCCGTTCTATTGAAACCGAGACAAGAACTCTCTGAGCATCTCGTTATCCTTCTGCCTGACTCTGAAAAGGTCTGATTTTCGCGTTTCGACCTTGATGGGGCCTGCGTGTGCCTTCACAAAAGAATGTGCAAGCATAGCAAACGAGTCAATAGAATTAAGGGGTAAGTTGTGATATCATGTCATGGCTCCTTTCGATAGGGTTTCCCAGAACGGATTCGATCTCGTCATCCTCCAGGTCATTCCCTTTGATAGCGCATGTATATGCGGTTACATGCTCGGTTGGGTCGGTCGTTCCATTGTATTTGGGGATTTCTGGCATACGGAATTTTTTGGGTATCGGTTTCGGAGCCGCGCTCAGTGAAAAGGTTTTTGCACAAACTTTTTGGAATCTAGGTCTTTTAATACCGAGGGTGCTCTTGGGATTTGATCCACCCTAGAGTTGTACGTTTCCACCTTCTTGTTATTTGCCTCGATTTTCTTCTCCCCAGATTCTATTCGTTTAGTTAGTTCTTCGAGAACCTTCTTAATTCCGGGTTTTGCCCCCGATTCACACTCATTCAACCTTCCTACAACCAATCCATCCTTATAGGTAATTTCTCGGTACGGGCCAAGTTCAACCCTATTCGAGATTTGGCTTCGGTTTTGTAACCGAGCTATCGCTGCCTGTTGGGCTTGCAATATTTCAAAGATTATTCGAAGGCTGATCCCGTCCCTTTCATCATTTTGGCGATTTTGTGTCACCGATCGGATTCCCCTATGAACGCTATTTGAGGGGCTAGTAAGCTGATCTGCATCGACTGCCACTTGTGAATTAGAATCGATTGGAATTTCATCACGGGGCACTATGTTATTATTTTCACCTTGATGACCGAACTCGTTATCAATCTGCAGAGGTGCCGATTGAGAGTTTGACATTTCCGTATTGCAACCTGGAATCAGAAACACTTCAAAGAGCAAGTGTGAAACAATGTGTGTGACAAAAGGTTGTATCAAATATCCATTATTATCCTTAGCCCCACGGCGGGTGCCAAATTGTTTACCCTAAATTTCGGATAACAATTTAATTTATACGTGATTTTAAGGATATGTGGCCTAATTTGATACAAATGACGAATAATATAACGAAAGTTAAAATTAAAAGATAAATGGAAAAGAAACGCAAACCACCCGAGTTACACACTCTTGGCCATTGACTGATCCTTTTTGGGCAGAAACCGATTATAATGGAAATTGAAACAAGTTGATGATAAAATGATTCAAGAGAGCAATATATCACTGTTTTTTTCTTTTTATTGATGATTCGTGAAAAAGGTGTCTTGTAAATGGTTCAACTCTCCCTTTATATAGTGGGGAGGTCGTACATCTGGTGCAACTTTATACAAGGTAAAAATCTCCGCACAAGGTAAAAAAATCTTCTGATTTGCTAATTAATCGGTTCTATTGGTTAGTACCGAGATTCCTGCCGTGATGTTTGTCCCACTACGGATATTCCGGTTTTCCGTCATTTAGGTTTAATGATCTTTCCTCGGACATTTTCGAGTCAGGCTCGATTTCGAACCACGCGCTCGGTGTTCTCAAGGTTGGACATTCTGGCTTCATGTTCCGCTTCGATGAAGTTTGGGTTCGATCTTCGACCCTACGCATTCCGAACCCGATCTGTCGTGCAATAGTTAAACTCGATGTTAACCATATAAAGTCGAGCCCGATTTCGACCACATATAGATGGGCCCGACTTCGACCGTATACAATAATCATCTGGTATTTGAAACTGGGAAAGGGGTCTTCGTATTAGGGTTTTTTCCATTTTCAAGGTTCTAGGTAGGAATCTCATCTATCCGAGTGTTTAAAGGAAGACGTTCCGTTCCAGAATTTCTCTATTTCTAAGGTTCAAATCTGAGACTTCTAATTCCACCATATTCCTTGTGAACTAAAGTACTATTACAACTTATTTGGATGGTTGTTATATATTATTTCATAATGTATCTTATTGTATTGTTTTGATGAATACAATGTTTGAATAGATTGTATTGTTTGTTATTGTTTATGATATCACACACCAACAATATGAAGAATAAATATTTAATATTATAAAAAAAAGGTAGCGTAGAGAGTAAAATTATTATATAAAAATATAGAGTAAATGAAAAATATGATTATTTTATAATAAGGAGGGAAAAATGAGAAGAAAAAATAAGGTAACAATGCGACCACACCAAATTGGTCGTTACATAAACTGACACTTTTTATCTTTATGTAACGACAGATTTAATGATACGATACAGTAAAATTTAAGTAATAATCAAAATAAATATTGTACTTAAAATAACAATACTATACAATACAATAGATAACAACCATCCAAACAAGTTGTTATTGTTATCAAAAATAATCTGTATAAGTTTCAATAACGTTTAAACACAATCTGTCAAACACTTAGTAAAAACAGTGTAGAAACAGTAAACTGCAGAAACTGGAGAATGAACAGAAACAGTGTAGAATTATTTTCAGAATATAATCAAGCCCACTTAGTTCAAAGTGTGTCCTTAAGAAAATTATTCCCCTCACAGTACTCTAGGTTGATGGAATATCCCTTCCTAGGATAGAACGATTATCTTACCAGAATAGTAGTACTCCAAATTCTGGTAGCGGCGAACCACTCAATAGTAGTATATCACACAGAATAAAGAAGAGAGTTTTTGAGAAAGTTAGATTGCAGAAAAATTCGTAATGAATTCTGTAAAGAATCTGAATTTTATAGCTGTTGGAGGTACTGATTCTGGATGTTTGTACTATTTAGATCAGTCACCAGGTTTTTGGAGGGAAATTTAAAAAATTCAGGAAGAGGAAAAACAGACCGGGTCGGTCACAAGTCAAGGGTCGCACGTGGGTTAGGGTCGATTCGCGTTGGATGGTTTCTTATTAATTAATTAATTAATTAATTAAATAACTAAGGAAAAGTTTGTCCAAAAAGATAATCAATCAATCGATCTTTGACAAATCCAAATCCAAATCCAAATCCAAAGCCAAAGCCAAAGCCGAAGCCGAGCTGACCGAGCGACGATGACGGCGCGAGGGGTTCTTGCCCCTCCAACCCTTTTAGCAACTAGAGAAGGTGTAATGTAATATATACACCTCTCTTTTCCTTTCTTTTTCCTATGTGGGACAAATGTTTTAACTAAAGCAAAATGGACCTTTTACATTCCCTTCACTTTTCATCCCCTCATTTCCCATTCACCAATATCAAAACTGTTACACCTCGTGTGTTCGTGCGTTGTCGTATCGTAAGGTTGCTAACATGGTAAGAAGGTATTTTTTTTGAGGTATTTAAATAGGATGATATTCATACGTTAAGTTTTGAAGTCAAATGAGTTGTGACACGGAAGTTGAAAAAGTTTGTCGCAAGTTACGCTTGTAAATTTCACTGAAATTTGGGACAAATATGAAAGAGCTTTTCTCTCAATATACTTGGATTTATGGGGTGATCCACCTATCAAATCGAAGATCTACGAGTCTAGTTTCCAGCGCATTTAACCGTTTGTCGATATGACATCCGAGTAGAGAGAAATTCGCGTTTCCGTACAAGGGTGCAAACTGCCACAGAACAGTGGGCCCCACTTAAGTGATATAAATAGAGGCCTCCAACGTTTTTGGCCCTCATTTTCATCAAGACTAAACCCTAGATCAGCCCTTATACTCTCCCAAATTATTCTCCATCAATCACAATCAATTTCAAAGGCAAATCAAGTGATTACAACATAAGGAATCACATGACAATCATAATATCGTAGACTTCTCGTTGTTTTGATTTTCAGAAGAAAGCTTTGTCTTGAAATAACTCAAGTTGTAGAGTATTATTCAACTTTTAAGGTATGATTTAACCTTATCTTCATCTCTTTGAGCCTTACAAGTAATTAAACCTAGAAATTTGGTAGAAACCCCCATAGAATGAGCTTTTGCGATGCTTATGAACTCTTATGGACTTGGCTTTCTTGTTGGGCTGTTTTATGTAGTTTTAACATGTTTCTTGGAGTTATTGTGGTATGGATAGGATTGCACTGATGAGGGGGAGTAGGAAAGTAAAAATTTTGTAGTGCTTTGCGGGAAAATTGAGCTACAAAAGAGCCTACGAACTTATGCCCGCGAGTTGTTGCTTAAATGTCTAAGTGAAGACTCTCATGAGCTATGAGTTTGATTTGATCTCGAATAGTTCATTTTGTGTAGGTAGCCATTCATAAGGTATTCAGGGACCCGGAAGACGCGTATAGCTCTATCAACGAAGTATGTAGGGTCCTTCTTTATATCTTTCGGCATGACTAGAACTCGAATGAACGTTTATTGGATTGTTTCATCAAATTCGAATTGCTCCACTCCAAATTGATAAATATGATTAAATCTAGCCTTTTCACATGAATGACTCATATCAAAGAAGATTTAAGTATTCTCATCCTTCCTTGTTCATCACTCAAAGAGAATTAAAATTCTTTTGTTCGTTCGTCACTTCGACTCTTGTCATGATATCTCTTCTGAGGTCGGTCTTGCATTGCACTTATGTATATATATATGTGTGTTTATTTTCATTATCGAGCCGCGCTATAGTCGGCCGGGTAGGCACTTATATGTGCACCTAGACATGTTTCTTCTTTACCGAGCCGTGTTGTAGGCGGCCGGGTAGGCACGTAGCTGTGCATTGCCACTGATCAGTTGGGCAGAGATGATGTTGTGATGATGAGCTCACCCCACAGAGGGATTTATTATTATTGTTATATGATATGATATATATACCTCCACAGTGAAGAATGATTTTACGAGCACGCATTTACATTTATGTTGTGGATATGGTCGCCCTCAGTGGCTGTGAACAGAGTTTCAGGTTATTTGTAAATCTCTTCTCATATTATTTACCTTATTTGTGCTTGTCCTTGCCGCCCTACATATTCAGTACATATTTCGTACTGACGCCTTTTGTGCGCTGTGTTCATGCCCACAGGTGCTGATAGACAGGCCGGCGTGCCTCCGCAGTAGGACACTGAGATCAGCGGTTGAGTGTCGCACTCCACTTCTTCGGAGTTGCTGGTTGTGAGTCTATATGTACAGATGCATATGTATATGTATTGTTTTGGGGTATGTCGGGGCCCTATCCCGACTTGTTGATATTGTGTTGCTCTTTTAGAGGCTTGCAGATCAATTGTCGGTGTATATATGTTTTGCATGGCCTTGTCGGTCCCCTGTACAGTTGGCATGACTATATTGTCTTGTTGGCCTTAGCTATATATGTGTATATATATATATATATAGGTTGTTGTTGGGTTCTTCTGTGTGTAGGATTATACATTTGGTTCTTGTTAGTGTCATATTGCAGCCTTGTCGGCCTATTATTCATATTACATGTCACAGATGCTATGGTTGGTTCGCTCGGGCCTTCGGGTGCCGAGTGTCGGCCACACTACCCAAAGTTGGGGTGTGACAAAAACCCAACAATCCCCCACATGAATGAGGAATGGCTATAATATAAAAGAATGCACAAGCGAGTGTGATATACAAGCGAAGATTGACTACATCTGGATAAGTAGGTTTCTCTTTGAACTTTCCGTAGTGAACTTATATCGGATATACTCGATCAACTGGTAGATTTGATATCTTTGAACCGTCGAACTTTGTTGTATATCTAGACAACATAAGTCACACAATCAACCCTCAACCATTTATGGTTCTCTTGGTTGTGTTCGTTTCAACCATGAACACCGCATGGTTTCATGAGTGCATAGAGAATGGGCCTTCACTGTCATTACCCTTTAAAGCAGCTTATACTTAACACCTACATAGGTGATTTCTAAACATGTGGTCTTATAGCCATATTATCTGGTCATACACTGCCAGATATAGATAACCATTAAAAAACCTTAATGTTTTATTAACTTATTAACAAGCCATAAAGTTTTATCCTTATTTCTGAACATTGTGTTCATCCGAGAATGGGTTAAGTTATTTAACAATGTTGAACCGTCAGTCACAACTTTGTTTGATCTCTTTGAACCTAGCTCTTGGGATCTCCAGTCTGCTAGGTAGAGTTACCACCATGATGACTTGTCCTCGGCCTTAACCCCATTCCCCTTGATGATCTACTAACTCTCTCTCTAGATAAGCCTTTTGTAAGCGGATCTGCTACGTTATCTCTTGACTTTACATAGTCAATCGTGATAACGCCACTAGAGAGGAGTTGTCTAACGGTATTGTGTCTCCGTCGTATGTGACGAGATTTTCCGTTATACATTACGCTCCATGCCCTACCTACTGCTGCTTGACTGTCACAATGTATACATATAGGAGTCAAAGGTTTTGGGCCATAATGGAATATCTTCTAGGAAATTCTGGAGCCATTCAGCTTCTTCACCGGCTTTTTCTAAAGCTATCAATTCAGATTCCATAGTAGAACGGGCGATGCAAGTCTGTTTGGATGATTTCCAAGACACTGCTCTAGTCCCTATTGTGAAAACATATCCACTCGCGGATTTAACCAATTTGCATCACTATATCCCTCAATCACTTCAGGATATTTATTATAATGCAAAGCATAGTCTTGAGTATGTTTCAGATAACCTAAAACTCGTTTTATTGCCATCCAATATGTGTGATTAGGATTACTTGTAAACTGACTCAGTTTGCTAATAGCATATGCTATATCTGGTCATGTACAATTCATGATATACATCAAACTTCCCATCACTCTCGCATAGTCCCCTTGTGATTTACTTTCACCTTCATTCTTTTGAAGTGCGTAACTCACATCAGTTGGAGTTCTAGCAATCTTGAAATCCAAGTACTTGAACTTGTCAAGTATTTTCTCTATGTAGTAAGACTGTGATAATGCTAAACCTCTTGGAGTTCTATGAATTCTGATTCTTAAGATTACATCAGCAACTCCTAAGTCTTTCATGTCAAATTTGCTAGCCAGCATGCGCTTTGTAGCATTTATATCTGTCATATCTTTGCTCATTATCAGCATGTCATCAACATACAAACAAACAATGATTTCGTGGCCTGGAGTGTTTTTAATGTAAACACATTTATCATACTCATTGATTTTAAAGCCATTTGTCAACATGGTTTGGTCAAATTTAGCATATCATTGTTTGGGTGCTTGTTTAAGTCCATAAAGCGACTTTACGAGTTTGCACACTTTCTTTTCTTTACCAGGAATCACAAAACTCTCGGGTTGTTCCATGTAAATTTCTTCCTCCAAATCACCATTTAAGAAAGCTGTTTTAACATCCATTTGGTGAATTTCAAGACCATACACGGCTGCCAGAGCCACTAACACCCGAATGGATATTATTCTTGTTACAGACGAGCATATGTCAAAATATTCAAGACCTTCATTTTTTCTATAACCTTTGACCACAAGCCTTGCCTTATATTTGTCAATAGTGCCATCAGCTTTCATTTTCCTTTTAAAAATCCATTTAGAACCTAAAGGCATGTTTCTAGGAGGAAGATCAACCACTTCCCATGTGTGGTTATTTAAGATTGATTGATCTCACTATTGACTGCCTCTTTCCAAAATGCTGAATCAGGAGATGACATAGCCGCCTTGAAAGTTTGAGGCTCATTTTCAAGCAAGAATGTCACAAAATCTGGACCAAAGGAAGTAGATGTCCTTTGACGTTTGCTACGCCTTGGATCTTCTTCTCTAGGGGCATTCTCTTTTGGTTCTTCCCGTGGTCATTTAAATCTTTCATTCGACGACTCGCATTCAATTTTTATACAGATAGATGTTTTCAAAGAATTCAGCATTATCAGATTCAATTACCGTATTATTATGAATTTCGGGATTGTCAGAATCATGAACCAAAAATCAACATGCTTTAATGTTTGTTGCATATCCAATGAAAACACAGTCTACGGTTTTTGCTCCTATTTTCACCCTTTTGGGTAAAGGTACTTGTACCTTTGCTAGACACCCTCACACTTTAAAATATTTTAAGTTGGATTTTCTTCCTTTCCATTTTTCATAAGGAATAGAGTGTGTTTAGCTGTGGGGTACTCTGTTGAGTATTCGGTTAGTTATAAGGATAGCTTCCCCTCACAAATTCTGCGGTAAATCGGAACTGATTAGTTCATTTCTTTCAATTTCTGATTTTTTCTCTCCGCAACTCCATTGGATTGTGGTGTGTAGGGGGCAGTAGTTTGATGGATGATTCCATATTCTAAGCATATTTCTGCAAAAGGAGATTCATATTCTCTACCCCTATCACTTCTAATCATTTTAATCTTTTTGTTCAATTGAATTTCGATTTCATTCTTATATTGCTTAAATGCTTCTATTGCTTCATCCTTACTATTTAGCAAATAAACATAACAATATCAAATGCAATCGTCAATAAAAGTTATGAAATACTTTTTTTCACTGTGATGGTATTGACTTCATATCACAAATGTCAGTGTGGATTAAGTCTAAAAGATTTGAATTCTTTTGAACAGACTTATACGAATACTTAACAAATTTTGATTTAACACATATTTGATATTTAGATATATTACACTCAAATTTAGGCAATATTTCAAGATTAATCATTTTTCGCAAGGTTTTGTAATTGACATGTCCTAAACGAACATGCCATAAATTATTTGACTCCAATAAGTAAGAAGAAGGAGATTTTTTATTAATATTGTCAACAACCATTACATTAAGTTTGAAAAGGCCCTCGGTGAGGTAGCCTTTTCCTACAAACATGTCATTCTTACTAAGTACAAATTTATCACTAACCAGCACGCACTTAAACCCATTTTTCACGAGTAGTGCAACTGAAACTAGATTCTTCCTAATTGTTGGAACGTGCATGACGTTGTTGAGAGTCAGCACTTTTCCGGATGTCATCTTCAACAAAACCTTTCCATATCTTTCAACTTTGGCTGTTGCAGTATTTCCCATGTATAGCTCCTCTTGGGGTCCAGCAGGAGTGTAGGTTGCAAATGCTTCCTTAACTGCATACATATGTCGATTGGCGCCAGAATCAAGCCACCACTCCTTTGGGTTACCAACCAGGTTGCACTCAGACAACATTGCACAAACGTCATCAACATCTACCACTATGTTTGCTTGACCCTTATTTTTCTCTTTGTCCTTCTTGGGGGCACGACAATCGGAAGCTTTATGGCCTGCTTTACCACAATTATAACAGTTGCCCTTGAATTTTTTCTTGTTAGGATACTTCTCCTTTCCAGAAGGCCTCTTCCTTTTCTTGTTCTTTTTCGGAGCAGCATCTTCAACGATGTTTGCCCCTTCAATTGGTGAACTCTTACGGTACTTCTTTTCAGTAGTTTTGTTATCTTCCTCGATCTTGAGACGAATCACAAGATCCTCCAACTTCATTTCCTTTCTCTTATGCTTAAGATAATTCTTGAAATCTTTCCATGAGGGTGGCAACTTCTCAATCATTGAAGCCACTTGGAACGCTTCATTCACTACCATGCCTTCAGCAATAAGGTAATGAAAGATAAGTTGAAGCTCTTGAACTTGGGTTCCAACGGTTTTTCCATCCACCATTTTGTAGTCTAGGAATTTGGCAACCACAAACTTCTTCAAGCAAGCATCTTCAGTTTTGTACTTCTTTTTAAGTGCACTCCATAATTCTTTAGTGTTCTCTACTGCACTGTAGACGTTGTACAAGTCATCTTCTAAGGCACTCAAAATGTAGCCTTTGCACAAAAAATCAGCATGTTTCCATGCCTCAACAATCATAAACTTATCATTAGCCGGCATATCAATAGCAGGCACAGGAGGGTCTTCGTTGGTGCACTTCTGCATACCAAGGGTGGTAAGCCAGAAGAACATTCTTTGCTACCATCTTTTCAAGTTGGCACCGGTGAACTTCGCAGGTTTCTCAGCCGGTGGCACAGCGGTACGAGTTGTAGGAGTATCCGCTGGTGCAACATTCGCAGAGGAAGTTTGAGTCGCAGAAGGAGTAGCACTTTCACTTGCCATTTCTTTTCACAAGTCGCGGGTCGCGCGCGTGTCAGGATCGATCCGCGTTGGATGATTTCCTATTTATTAAATAAATAAATAAATAAGGAAAAATTTATCCAAAAAGATAATCAATCAATCTTTGACAAATCCGAAGCCAAAGCCGAGCCGAGCGACGACGACGGCGCGAGGGGTCCTTGCCCCTCCGGCCCTTTTAGAAACTAGAGAAGGTGTAATGTGATATATTCACCTCTCTTTTCCTTTTTTTTCTATGTGGGACAAATGCTTTAACCAAAGCAAAAAAGACCTTTTACATTTCCTTCACTTTTTATCCCATCATTCTTTTCATCCCATCATTTTTCATTCACCAATATCAAAACCCAACAGGAAAGGAATTAAATTCACAACACCATAAACTTTGGAAATAGACAAGTAAAAAATAATCGTTAAATTTAAAGAAAAAATAAAAATGAAAGGCACGGAGGGTAATTTAGGTGATTCAGTTGCCGAGTAGCTGATAATTATTAGTGCCGAAGAGGAACTTGATTTGAGGCGAAAGAGATAGAAAGAGAGATGGAGGGTCTTAGCGTTGTAGGAGCAAGTCCTTGCGTTTCTTCTTCGGTGCTATCTTCACTTTCTTCACCTACCAGCCGCTTATCCTGCGCACCCTCTTGCAAGCTTATCCTTAACCCCTTCAAGAAGAATCACCATTTAGCTGCATTTCAACCTGCATTTCATCTTTTTGCAAGTAACCAATCTCGTTCCCATGCCTCCAAAAGGAACCATACAACTCGTATATTCCTTCCCCACTTGGTTGCTTCCATGGTATATTTATCTCTCTTCTAATCTGTATATAATTATGCATTTAGTTGAACTTTTGCTTCCCCAATTGTATTGTTAAATTTTGGGGTGAATATCTTGTTTCAGGAAGAAGCGGAGGAGACATACATTATGATTAAGCCTGATGGTGTTCAAAGAGGACTTGTATGCTCTTCTCAATGTTCTTGTCTGTTTTAATTATGGATTGTTGAAACACAAAAAAAAAAAATTCATTCTTTTTAAAGTCTTGTTTTAAGTTTTTCTCTGATGTCATTTCTTAATTGTAATAGGTTGGGGAGATTATTTCAAGATTTGAGAAAAAGGGGTTTAAGCTAACTGGTTTGAAGCTTTTTCAATGCCCCAAAGAACTGGCAGAGGTTCGTCTTTTTCTGGAGCTGAGCTTGGATATGAATTACACAATTTTTTCAATGACTTTACATTTCTAGTCTGCCCTAATCAACCCCCCCCCCC
>MCJB01001325.1:111429-125934 GCA_002018475.1 Nicotiana obtusifolia | reverse complement strand
AGAAAAAAAAAGGACACACAAAGAAATGAAGAATGAGCCGTATGTATTTCTGAAGGAACTTCTAAATCAAAATTAGTTTAGCAAGATTTAAATTATTATTTTTCGATAATTTCTTTATTCAACCGTATCTCTACACAAAGTTTAAAGAAAATTGATTTCTTGAAAAAAGAAGGAGCTAGGAGCCGCAGCTAAGAGGTAACCACTAACCTGACACCTGAGGAAGAAGGATGAGCGAGTTCAATCGGAAGTCGGAACCCTAATTTTGGAGGTACTGGTGAGGACGTCGGCACTCGGCAGTGGTAGGTGGGTACTGGGTCGTGACTCGTGAGTGGTGAGGAACTGAGGAGTGATGATCGACGATTGAGCCTTGAGGAGTTGAGGTCTGAGAAGTGAGAACTATCGAACTGACTACGGAGGAGTGAGATGAGAAGTTGAGAACTGAGGATTGAGGAAGGTCGAAACTCGAAAATAAGAGGATTAGATTAGGAGGGTTGTTCTTACTTCTTAGGAATTAACGTTAGGACTTAGGGTACTTGGGCAGTGGGCTGGGCTTGCAGAATCAATTTTAGGGGTGTGCTTCATATTAGCAATTGGCTTTGGGCTTCATATACATTTATAGTTCAGAAATTAATAGTCCAAAAGAGTAAAAAGTTCGGTTTTTCGATTTAACCGAAACCCGAACTTTTTAAAAATTTTAAACCATAAACCGACCGAAAAACCGAAACCGAGAAAACCGAAAATTTCGGTTCGGTCGGTATTATGCCCACCTTTATTTTTTATAAGTCGCAAAAGCAATTTATAAGTGTGTTTCAGGTATATATTAAGTCATGAATAATAATAAATCCAATATGGCCAGTTGTGGCGTGAAGCCTGATCCAAATAACACTTTCAACATGGATCTAAGGCCCACCTCAATCATCAACCTCTCAAGTCTCAAGGTCTCGTAATCTCATATCACTCAGCCCAATAGCACCATATATGAAAAAACAATAGCAACATATGATGTAATAATGAATGATGAACTGGGACTAAGATATGATATACAAATGAAGAATCATGATTAAGTGTATAATTCAATTAAGTCGAATAACCCAAAACAACAAAAATAGCCTCATTAAGTCTCAACCAAATAACCACATAACTTAAATATGATTTTTAACATGAATCATAACTCAGCTAATCTAACAAGTACGAAAAACACTAATAAAACAATGTATGATAACAACATAGTCCAAAAAATCAACTCAGACGTTTGTCATATGTGACTTGTAAGTCACTAATTTACACACCTAAAATTTTTTTTTCCGTTTGAGACTTCCTTATTAGTTACCTATAAATGTTTTCACTTATAGAGAAGAACTTATAACACAAATAAAAATAAAAAGTTTCTCCCCTTATATAATCAATGATTGTCAAATTTCTTTGATAAATATAGAAACTCATTGATGCATATGTACACTCAATGATGCTTTATTAGTTTAAATGTTTTTTATCCTTAGCAAATATGTGTTGCTACATAGTATATAACACACTACTTTATACACAAGAAACTTCTTTTTTTAAAGTAATTCTCTATTAGAGAGTTATAAATGAACAGCTACACATTTGGGGAAAAATTATATGTGACGAAGAAGGATTCAAACGGGAATCGAGAAAGGGGAAAAACTTAGGTGTGCCTATTAGCAAACATAAATAGTATCCAATAAATACTAACTTGTAATCATATTCGACAAATACAACTTATGGCAAGTATAATAACGGCTTCTGCTGATTCTTTCTGTAATGTTTTATCCCTAAATTGCATTCTACAAAATGCGTTTTGCATATGCCAATAGTGTGGATTTTGAGGGGAAATTAATTGTCTCAAGAAAGACGTCATTGTATAACAATTCCCTCACATGAACATTTAAAGAGTATACTTTCTCATCTTCCAGTAATTTATTTAGGCTAAATCAATGTCAATATTCAACTGTTAAAGATTAAAATACAGTAAATATCATTTCGTAATTTATGCTCCATCTGACTTTGCACTCTCATTTTAGTTTTGGAGCTTTCACCTTTATATAATCTCTAAATTTAGAACCCTGCTTACTTTATTCTCTGCCACTGGACTAAATACAGCAATGTGAACTCACTTCTTGTGCCAGTAGTACCACATTCAATTAACCAAGTAGTTGCAGATCATCAAATGCTTCTTAAGTCAATGCAATATGGAACATTATGCTCATTTTTATTGATCAATTGCAAATCCTTTCTGGTCCTCGTAGTAGTGACAAAGAAAATATACATCCAGAAAGCAATTTGACCAACACTGCTGGAAGTTCATCGCTTCTCCACTCATCCATCACATATAAGCTACTCTCGCACAATACAACAATAACAACAACCCAGTGTAATCCACAAGTGGGATCTGGGGAGGGTAGGATATACGCAGCCTTACCCCTACTCTAGAAGAGCAACTCTTGCACAATAATAAATAAGAAAATACTCGTACAAGATAACAACAGGACCACCATGATAGCGAAGCAACTATTCTTCCGCATTTATCAGAAAACTTATGCCATGATCTTAACTCAAATCATAGGGGAACAAATGTGTTCCTGTATTGCGGACAGTGTCTGTGCTGAGCTGCTCATCAACTGAGAATTGTTAGGGCTAAGTGGAGAGTTTGCAGAACATATACCATCTTCAATGACCATTGGATCCTCATCAGCTGTGCCTCCAGCACACTGAGAACTTCTATACCTGGAAAACATATGAGCAAGAGAGAAGTTGCTCTTCTTTGTTTCTCTTGAGGAGCCTGTGGGCTGACAACCACTTGTATCTTCAAGATTTTCACTGGATGAATCAGCATCGGTTATTGATGCCTCCTCTCTAGGTGAACCACCTGAAGTAAGGCAAATATTATTTCCATCTATTGAACTCTCTGCAGGAAAGCTTGTATCACGTCGAGAGCCTTCCCTTAGCTTCATAAGGGTTGTCTCTGCATTAGAAGGAGAAAAGCTTATCAACTAGATACTAACTAATTATTCAGCTTTTAGAAGTATATTTGCTCTTTATCTACTTCAAAAAAAAAATGTTCTTCATCATCTATGGCACACTCCATTAATAAAGAATTGAGGTGGAAACAAAGGATATATTTCCAATTCGAATGTGATTTCTTGAATCTCTGGAAGTGCAATAGATCTGATACAAATAGCAAACTTGGAGGACAGCCAGATTATATGAAAACCTAGAATATGCTAAACTGCACTTTGTTTCTTGCACGTTTACCTTGAATGCTAATTCATTACCAATCAAATATGAAGCTTGACAAGCTGTACTTCTTTTGAGGGCAGAACAAAAAGGATCATCATAGATGTAAAAGCTGGAAGAGGAAGATAACATGACAATGAAACAAGCAGGCACACAAGGCAAAGCCCACGGCAGTAAAAGCTTCTTCAAATGAAGTTATCTGTAGACAACCTTTGTACAAAGCCCCTCCTTCCCAAATGGATATTCATACTGTTGACTATAAGGTTGACTCAAGGAGTATGTGATGACCAAAGTTAGTTATATGTTTTTCTGAAAATAGAAGAGAAAGAATGCTTCACTGAGAGGAAAAAACCAAAAGCGTTTATAACTTTAGGGAAGTATAAGGTATACTTCAGCGTTCAAACTTAAAGTTTCAGGAAGATTTAAATATTTATCTGCAGCTGCACTTGAATGATTACCCCTCAACTACTGAAAATAGAACTATACCCTCCGTTTAATTTTGGTCCCAAAAATACCTTACTGTTAGTTTATTAGCTCACTATTACCCCTTTGCTCTCTTGGTGACTCGAACCTGCAATCTCAAGTTGGAGGTAGAGGGTGCTTACAACTTGTACATATATAGTCATATCATACCAACATTTAAGCTTTAGTTAGATTATCCTGCAAGGATTCATAAATCTAGTGAAGCAACACAAGACAATGAAGCTTCTCTAGTGCCTTCTTATTGACAAGATTGTCACTACGTCAGCTGTTTCAGACTTTATGGACTTGGGGCTCGGGAAGTAACCTAAGAGAATACTAGAGCTCGATTCCACATTCCTCATGTTATAGATGTACTAGTACAACCATATGATCATTTTCTTCTCAGGGCATCCTCATTCATCAAGTTGGAGCAATAGGAGTTTGAATTAATTCCATTTATCTACTTCTACCAATGAGGATAACATACAGCTACTATACTCAGCTACAAGATCTAAATGATGCTCGAAGGATGCTTCTCACTCTACTACAAAAGAAGTCACAAAATCTTCCTTTGTGGTGGCTTTTAATTAACTGACATTAAAAGTTGAAACAATAATTTATTTATTTATCACTGACCTTTAAAGAGATGTTCTCTTGTACCGTAGGTACTCATTGGCCTTCAAAGCGATTTTATCTTGAATTTTAGTTGGTTTTGCTCTATAGTGATTTTCCGATATATAAAAGAAAAATTGCAAGTTATTTTTTCAGAATATTAAGATAGGTATTTGAATACCAAAACCTGGGAATTTGGAGACTCAAATTAAAAGGGATCTACTATCTTCTGCGAATTCTACATAATCAACTCATTTCCCAAAATAATCAGATATCCACCAGTACACATAATCTATTCCTCAATTCTTATGAAGCAACATATGAATCCAGAAGATACAATAACAGAAGATGGAGCAGATACCATTTCAATGATTTGCAAAGAAGGTGGAACTAAGAAGAAAAGGAATTGTACCGTAGATTGAGAGAGAGTCAGCTTTCATGAGCTTCGATGATGGCCTTTCCGACTCCAGTTGCTCCAGCGAGCTAATTGTTGACCGTCTTACTCTTCCCAGCATTCTCTCTCTCTCTCTCTCTCTCTCTCGATCGACTTTGAGAAACTTCCCAAATAAGACTCCCAAATCTACTTGGCGGCAAAAACAAAATGATAAATAGCGGGAAGTGGGAACAAACGGACATGGGCTTAAATTCCTATTTGGGCTAATAAAACGAAAATGTGGTCTGGGCCTAGCTGAGCCTTCGACTACGTAGAAATGACACAAGGTAGCCACTCTAAAGATGTATATGCTATTTAGGTATTAATCAGTACGTCTTGAATTTTAATTTTTCAGTTCAATTTATCGAGACAAAAGTGTCTTGAATTATCCTGAAGTTAAGATTTTTAGTTTAAAATTTCAGCACAAAATAAGCACATCACTAAATAGCATTCTTGAAAATGGCTATACGCCCTCCACATTTAAAGAAAAAAAGGGGATTAAAAGTATGACGTATATATATATACATATATATACATACATACATATATACATATATACGAAATTTTAAACTTATTTATCCAATTTATCTAAGTTTTCTAATTTATAGAAAGTAAATAAAGTTTGTAAACAAAATATAGTATACAAATTCGGTTAAAATCTAAAATTTACCATAATTTATCTACAACTTAGATACACATTTTTTGTACAAAATTCGGTTCAAAAACTATAATTTATATACAACTTGTATACAATTATATTAATTGTATATATTTTGTATGCTGCTTCTACACTCGACATATAAAATATATACAATTTGTTTATGTCTTTTTCTTCAAGTTTTAATATGAAATTCTAACCAAAATTGTCTTGAATCTTCACCAAATTCTCTCAAAATTGAGATATAAACTCCAATCGATATTCTCAATCGTTTGCAATAACACCTAATCCAAACAAATAATAATTTTGCAAAATTCAATTTTCGAATTTAAAGTTTCAAAATTTTTAATAATTGTCAACGGACTTTAGACTCATGTCTTCACGTTTCGTGGCCCTTAAACTAAACCGGCATCCAAATTAGCTTGGAGAAGGTTTTGAAGGTCTATTTCATATTTTCTTATGAAAAACTAAAAATTCAATGAGTGTAATAAATTGTTCAGATAGCTAACATTGTTAATTCTATTAGTTTGGAAAAATTAGTATATTAATATATTTTAAAAACTATTCTGAAATATCCAATCTATTCTTTGCGGATAGATTTCAACTTGAAACAGCATCGAAGTGATGGGGAAATCGAAATTTGAGAACAAATAGCAAAGGCAAGAAAATCAGAAAGATTGGGATCTAATACATTACTTTGTATATAAATGGTAAATTGTATATTAATTTATAATTAAGTTAAAACTTTAATATTAAAAATAAATAAGTATCAAAATAGTATAGATAAGTAAAAATTTCATTATAAAAGGTTTAATCTGATCAAGGTGTACTTTTCGTGGTTGGTTTAATTTGATGTTGTTTTTAAATGTATCATTACTTAGATGCGTTATTTGATTTCTTGAGACGCTTTGAAGTGTTAGATATATGGTATTTTAAGTTTTAACTCCTTTTATATTGGTCCGCCCCCCTCATCCGGCCATAATTAAGTAAATTTGTGTGCTTTAAATTTGTTGAATTTCTTCTTGATGTAGCACGACGACGCAAATTTAAAACTTCAGTTGGTTATAAATATTGAGTGCAGGTAAATATTTCTATTAATTGCAATTCAAATGATAGTTTGAGGACTGAAATAGCGATCTACTCACTATAACAGGGGTTTCAATGCATCTAACTATTGGAGTTTGATATAATACATAAACCCTCCACATGTGGAACTGCCCATAGCATAAACAGTACCAGTCCTACTGCAAAGGAATCCAGTAATGAATCCTACTGCAATTAATTCTGGTTAATTCAGTAACTAACTTTTGGCACGCCTATTTAACTTGTTAAAAAAGAAAAATAAAACGAATGTCTTCTTTTTTTCACGTTTCTTTATACATATGATATTCGAAATCACTAGTTCAATTAATTCGAATTCACATCACATCACATAGGGCCCACTAAAGGAGGAAATGCGAGTTTCTTCATTCTCGCAGCTCTAACAAAGACCTCTAATTAAGAATAAAGAGATTCTAACATAAAGAATTAAGTTGATTGCGATAATTGTAGAAATATTATTTCTAGAAACAATTAATTGATGTGGTTACATATTGGACGTCACAGAAGATAATTTAAACTCAACTTAGAGAGCTGATAATTTTAACTCAACATAGATCTAAATATGTAAAACTCTTGAGAAATACTATTATACTATCAATATATAGCAGTTGGAAGTTTAATGGAAGGGCAGAGACAATGATAAATTGGTTAATTGATATGATTTCTAAAGGTAGGAAGGGGTAGTGCAGGCAATCCAAGCGAGCAAGAGAATAGCAGCAGAAGCACCATCTTCTTCAACATTGGAGCTGCTCCTTTTGAACTTGTTTGTTTTCCCTTTGTTGCATTGCATTATCTCCTGTTTCTGCACTAGATATTTCACCTCTTGTTTCTTCTGTTGTTGCCTTAGCTTCATTGCCTCCTCCACTCTTGATACCATTTCTTTTGCTTCTTTTCTGAAGAGAGGAGAATGAGGGTGGTGTGGAAGAAGATAGGTGGAGTAGGTATTGCAAGAATTATGTCTCAAATGTGCATGAGAATAAACGTTGATGCACTCTCTCTCTATATATAGCCTCCAACACATGGCTTCGAGCTGAATTAATTACACAAGCAACATAAATAGAGGTGGATAAAATAGTGTAATTAAAGATGATTGCTTTTTGCAAAATGAGTAGCTAGAAATCTAAAAAAAGGTCAGCTCCGCGCACAAATATCCCATGTTCACGTAGGGTCGGGAAAGGACCCCACCCTAAGAGGCGTGTGACATTGAAGACCTGATACAAGCATCAGTGGCCGATTCCACTGTTCGATCCTTAGTGCAAGCATCAGTTGCTATAAATCTAGGGGTATCAATGGTTCGGTTCGGCCGGTTATTTTATAAAATTTATACCATACCAATTTTTCAATTATTCTATTATGTATAACCAAAATTAGATTTTTCGAAACCATCCCAATCATGTCGGTTTCTCTTCGGTATCGGTACGGTTCGGTTAATTCTCGGTAATATTTTTTAAATGTCATGTAAAAGTCATTAGTGGAAGTAGAATGCAATAACATACATACTTTTATAGGACTTAGTAAAACTCTCTAGACATTTTCCAGTTTGAAAGGTGATGAATAAGATAATTGAAAGATGGCTAGAGTATAGATCCATCAACTGTTCTACAGCAGTATAAAAGAAACTAAGCAAATACAAAAAAAAATATAAATCACACAAGTGAAAAGATATTAAACAAATTGGGATTCAAGAATAAAGTCTATAGAAGATTAAATATTCAAAAAGATAAATCTAAATCATACGAAAGGAAGCCTATTCAATACATTGTAGTGTGTTCCTCATAATCGCTACAATGCCTTGTGTCTTGCTAGTGAATATGTTGGAAATAATTTAGTTTCAATAGAAGTAGCATAATAGATTTGGGAATTAGGATTTTGAGTTTACTTATTTGTTGGTTTGTAATTGTTTCATAATTTCAAGGCCCCCAAAAAAAAAAATTAGTGCTTTATTATTTTTAAACTTAATATATAAATATGTTTTTTACATGGTAAATTTATTCGGTACGGTTCGGTATTTTTTCGGTTTATTTTCATAAAATAAAATACCTATCCTAATTATTGATGCGGTTATAAATTTATATAAAAACCTATGATTTTATTAAATGAAACCTAAAAATCAATTTGATACGGTACGATTCGATCGGTTTAATCGATTTTAAATAATCATTGACACCCCTATATAAATCTATCATAAACAATATAATAGTACTCAGATTTTTGGGCTTTCCCTTAGCCAGTTACCCCATGTGAATTTTACTAGTGGTCCCGATAATTTCAAATTTAAAAGGAATTTCGTCCGTTGGAATAAATCTTGCCAATTTCAAAGTTCAAATAGAAGCATACGTTCTATTCCATTAAATTAAACTAGATATACCTTTATAACTTTTTTCCCTAGAGGGGAGGAAAAGTTTTACCAGCTAGTTATATCCAACTTCATATCTTTCACAAGTAAAAGCATAATATTAGGAACTTTATTTCAGAACCACAATTTAATTTGAAACCTTCTACCACCAAAGGCCAAAGCCAGCCTTGCAAAAGTAGAAAAAGATGGTTGAGAAAAGGTTAAAGTCTGTGAAAAGGTTAAAGATGGTTGAGAGATATATTGGCCTTTTTTTTTTTTTAATTTCATTCAAACACCAAGCTAGGAGGAGGAATCACCAACGCCCAACTACCATTTCTTTACTCTTCCTTCTCCTTAGTTTACTTCTTTAATCTTTGAACTGTATATTCAGTTACTTGGTGCATAATTAGGATTAAAAATAAAAATAAAAATTGAAAGCAGTTAATTCATGACCTTGACAACGACTATATATTTTAATTTCTGCAGTTGCTGAATATAACGAAGGGAAGCATGCAAATCGAGGTGAGGTAAAAAGGAGGTTTTTAAACCTCGAAACACTGAATTCAATCTAAAAACAAGTGATGACCCTTTGGGTCGTCACAAGGAATAATACCTTCTAGATATTTTCATAAAACCACTCACAGATTAAAAAATGCGAGTGGGCAACATATGGGTATTACTTATAAATTACCTGAAGCCTTTATTTGTAAAAATAATATTTGTATTCCTGAACAATTTATTTTAGTAAAAGATATTCATCAAGATATAATATTCCTTATCGTAAGTGGTAAAGTTGCTGCCATGTAATCAGGAGGAACTCGGGAGTTCGAGTCGTGGAAACACATCTTGCAAAAATGCAGGGTATAAGGTTGCGTATGATAAACCCTTGTGGTCCAGCTAGAGACGGAGCTACATAGCACGAAGGGTGGTCAGTTAGGTAAAATATTAAATTTTAGAGGTATATAACATATATTGAACACCCTTTATTGAGGATTTTTTTTTTATTTCTTTCAAATTTTGAACACCCTAAATGAAATTTCAGTACAACAGGAGATTAGTGCACTTGGCTGCCCTTAGTTACCGAATATAACAGTATAGATGGTGATCAACTGATCATGTTGTTTATGGTATGGCAATACTTAAATAGTTCACTCTGAGAAATTACAAGAAACAATAGTTGTTCAAGTTGTTAGAATAAGCTCAGCTGGAATATTTTGGTCATATTTAGCATTGGATTCTCCTTGACTGTCCAATTATAGTATAGGTAGAATCAACTAATAATAATGGATTTACTTGATAATAACTAAACATAGCTTATATATTAACAAAATTACAATCAAAACTGCAGATTCTTAAGGCGTTGGATGATTGGGTAATTATGGGAAAAACATATACAGAAAAACAAGTGATGAGTAAACCACAGCTAGATCCGCCATTATTATACCATCATATTCCCAAGTAGCTGTGAATAATGTACATTATTTTTGGAGTCTAACTGAACTCTAGTAATTGAAGAAAGGAACTTGTTATTTTTTTTCTGGATTTGTATATTTGGTCAACAAGTACTTGAAGTTCGAAGTCATGAAATCCCATGTGCAAAGCCATGTGAGCATGTTCCACTGACCCTTCTTCCTTGTCCCAATATATATTAATTCCTCTACTCCTTAGCTTAATTAGCTATTTTTATTTTTATTTTTATTTTTTTGCTTTGTCACTCTCATATCTACCTTCTTTTCCACATCCATATTATGAGGCATCATTGTTTATAACAGTGTAGCCGTTGTCTAAATCATGTCTCATTTCGAAGTACTGTCTTTTGATAAAATAATTATCTCCAATAGCAGAATTAATTATAAGGAATTATCAGATGGTGTACGGAGGACGAACTATTCAATTAACGTGTTTCTTAGTTCATACTGCAGCGGATCAAGAAGATATTAGCATATAGCATAACTAAGTGAAGTTACATATCACACAGCAAGAAGTTTGACTTCTATACACATGCTATGTAAAAAGAATTACTCCAGTTAGAGGAAGAAATTAGACTTTTTGGGGCAACATTTTGTGGCGACTTGATTATTGTAACAAAAGCTAGACTTTGTGGCGACTCTAATTGTCACTACAGAACGTAAACTCTAGTGGCAAGTTTTCTCAGGTCGCTTCTAATACATACAACTAATTGACCATAATACATGAGACTACTAACCGATAAACTAAAAATAGTTATGTTAATGTTATAACTGGTTAAAGGACACTGAGCAATTAAGCTTAGATCTCTCAAGAGATTTGAAATACTTAATATTATGGTAAAAAGAAAAGAAAAGAAATACGGAGAAGAGATAGGCATATACAAATTCATAAATATTGGAAAGACAAAGGGATGTTTACACAAATAGCCGGCAGATTGCCTATTTATTTTTTCTAATTGGTACACATAAATTATACATTGATTATATATTACATTGATTATATATGATTATACGTATATTATATATCCGCCGGCTATTTTAAGTTTAAGCAGTTGAGTGCCGGGTGGGCGTTAATTCAATGCATGAAACATGAAGGACCAAAACTGATAGCACATATGTTTGTTGCCAATGAAACGGACAAGGAATGGGGTTTAATTGCATGAGCCCATTATTCTTAACATGAAGGGGCCATGGCTCAAGAAAATGGGTTGTTGCTTATTTTCACAGCAACTATTCTTTCTGGTCTCTGCACCCTTACAACTCTGATGCGACTTCTGCTATCGATTTTTATCATGCTTTGAATGTATTCCTAAAATTGAACTGGTAATAGTTGCATAGATTTTTCTTTTGAAAAGGTCCTACTTAAATTATTAAGATTTTTATGTTTAGGCACATTCTTATTTTGTTCAGTGCTGAAAACGTTGGCAGAAAAACGTCCTAATGTTGCTTCTTGAGTTTGGCCAGGGCGAAGTGCACATATAGCCGATTTCAAGACCCCATTTAAATCAATTTTAGGCGTGAATCTGAAATTTAGGCATACGTGTCTGAAATTTGGCTTGCCAAAGCCTAACTTCAGATAATAGCAAGTAAACTTCGAATATTTCTGCCTAAAATTCAAGCATAGATAACTAAAATTCATATATTTTTAAATGAACTTCAGGCATCTCATATCCTTCTTCCTCTAGTACGTAATATCAAAGACATTTGGTAATATGTCAAACTAAGAGTAGTTTAAATAGCAAATCGTCATCTCTTCCAACGTTTTCAAGCTTAATTTGTCAACTCACTTTTCATAGCTTGAAATCTAAGAGCAACTTCTTAAGCTTGCATCAATGATGATTTTTAGATGACGTGTTAATGTACCCGCGAAATCTTGTATATAATAAATGTTGGAAGAAGAAAATAAGCATTTTCGACAATACCTACTTGATTTAAACTAGAAAATAAGAGTTTTCGACAACACCTATTTAAACTTACTATTCATATTTAAAATTCAAGACTCACTACTTCAAGCTTGTAAAATGAAATTTTGATTCTGAAAACCATTAACTGGCTATAGAAGCAAAAATATTTAAAAATGTGGCTGCGCCTCACATGATGCTGCGCAAATAGGTTGTCTGTGCAAATTTTCGTTCGGCCCCGATCTGAACCATTGTTAGACGGAATTCAACCGAAATTATGAGTCCTGTCATGGGCGGCTTTCTAGTCATTGCTCCATGACCCCTTGGACGCGCCTCGTGGCGTTCTGGCAAGTCTTCTAACGCCCAGCGGCACAGTCGGTCCCGTGGTCTCGGCAGCTCCAAGTGAAAAGCGTGCATGTGCCTCTGTCACTCCACATATAGCCATCGCCAGCGCCCGGCCATAGGCAGATGCCAACAGCGCCGTGCGCGCAGACCCTGATGCTAAAGTCAAAGTTGCTGCAAACGGACTTGTTTCTACCTTGTAGAAGACTAAGTCCTTTTCATTGTAAATATACAGTAGTTTTATTTTATTTTCTTTCAGTGTGCTTCTACAACTTATTTAGGTCAAGTCATGTAACTTTGATTTTTTTTTAGCATTATTAGGGGGAGATCAAGCAATCAAACTTTCTAGCAAGAAAATAATTCTTTGTAATGGTTTCTCTCCCCCCTCGACACCGTGTTACTTTTCTGTAATAGCTTTCATTAATGCAATCAAACCTTCTTTCATTAATGCAATCAAGCTTTCTTTCATTCTCAATTCTCTTTTGCTGCTCTCTCAGTTGCTCATGACATTGGTTTTTCCGTATGGCACTAACAATCTAGTCTACCGTACGAAGGAGACCTCAGTTGGCAGACAACAATCGCACTGACATTGATTGCTTAGCCATACGTCGCCCTTCTAAGGAATCTCAAGAAGGCACCGCGTAACAGTTGGTATCAGAGCCTAGGCTCGACATCGGACGAGGGATAATATCGTAATTACCACCATTTTTGATCATGGTGACTCGTCTAGCGTACGAAGGAGACCTCAGTTGGCAGACAAAAATCGCACTGACATTGATTGCTTAGCCTTACGTCGCCCTTCTAAGGAATCTCAGGAAGGCGCCGCGTAACAGTTGGTATCAGAGTCTAGGCTCGACATCGGACGAGGGATAACATCGCAATTACCACCATTTTTGATCATGGTGACTCATGGGGATCGCATCGGGACCCTTGAGGAAACAGTTGACGTATTACGGCCCATTGCGGAAATAGTGCCTGATCTAAAGACCAGCCTAGTGAAAAGGTTGAACGACCTGGACCGCAGAATGCTCCGGGCTGAAGTTGACATAGCAAACATCAGTCGCGACTCTAAAGGAGATCGGCAAACGGCAGCCATAGAGGCAACCGAAATTTTTGGTAAATTTGAGGGCCTCCAACAGGAGCATGCCAAGGATTTAGCCCACAGGGTACAAGAGGCAGACAGGGTGACTGCCATGTAACAAACTATAGACAACTTGACAGGCCAGCTCAACATTGTCAATGCTGCTTTACAAGGCCTGCTTCGAGGAGGGGGGACCAAATGGGGGTGCTGTGAACCTCATCCCCATGGCACAAAACCTGAAAATTCCTGAGCCAAAGCCATAAGTGGGCTCGGAATGCCAAAGAAGTGGAAAACTTCATTTTTGACATCGAACAGTACTTCGATGCCATGGGGGGCCTAGAAGAACCTAAGAAGGTAGCAACTGCTGCCATGTATCTTCAGGGTGATGCTAAACTCTGGTGGCGGGTGAAGTACGAAGCCGTCAGGGTCTGTGAAGATGCTCTTTAGACATGGGTAGAACTGAAGGCAGCCATGCGCCTACAGTTCTTCCTCGAAAATGTTGAGTACAATGCAAGGAGAAAACTACAGGAGCTCCACAGACCAAATCAGTGTGGGATTACGTGCGAGAATTCTCCCCGCTCATGCTGAACATACGTGACATGGGGGACAAAGACAAACTCTTTACAGACAAAGGGTAGACACGTTACCTAAGGCGATCCAAGTAGCGGAGTGCCTTGGGGACTATCAAGTGGAAGCTCAGATCAATATGCCTCAACAGCTTGTCCGAGGAGGGTACAAAGGGGGCCAGCCGAGCACTAGTGGCCCTAGCAGAAGTGGAGGAGATCAGAGTGCAACCAAATCTAATGCTCCCTCCTCAGACAGTACTAGCACTGCATCTAACAACAACGATCGGAAG
>MCJB01001325.1:73990-111409 GCA_002018475.1 Nicotiana obtusifolia | reverse complement strand
GGGGGGGGGGGGAGAAACCCCTTTCAGGATGCCGTCATTGCGGCGGACCACATTGAAATAATGAATTCCCACATGCACAGATGAACGCCCATCAAGCTTTTGATGACGGGACGAATGACGACACAGATGATGCGGACCAGACAGAACCAGTAGGTGCCTTCAATGCAATTGTTGGCTCTATTCCTGAGGCCTTGGTCTAGTTGTAGGAAAGGGCAGAGGCTGTGTCAGGGCTATCAAATCACCTCCTCAGCCAGTGGGTGGAATAGCCAAAGAAGTACCACTGAAGTTTGGACCTTATGGAGGAAAATTCAACCTGCGGGTGATGATCATAGATGACTTCAAGTTGATACTAGGGTTGGAATTCCTGAGGCAAACCAACACCATGCCCGTACCGTATGCAGACATGCTACTGATGATGGGAAAAAATGGGGCCAAGCCCTGCATTATCCCGTGCATGCCCATAAATATGGCCGCTGAAAGCATCTCGGCCTTGCAGTTGAAGAAAGGGGTCAAAAGATATGAACCTACGTTCTTGGCTACCCTCTGCATTAAAGATATAGAACGCTCCTCGGGTCCTCTTCCTGCACCCGTGAAGGAGCTGCTACTGGAATTTGAAGACGTCATGCCATAAGACATGATGCAATATTAAACGTGGAAACAAGAAAACAAAAGATAGAAGCAAGACGCTCTATGAATTATCAAGACAACAAGTAGGAATTAGTCTACTTACCTTCTTGATGAAATCAAGGAGTACCTATACTATACGAACAACCCTCAAGACAATGATTGTCTTGCAAATTGTTCGATCAAACAAGGAACGAGTTCAATTTTGAATCACACCAAAATTGGACAAGTTAAAAGTCACACAAGGTTGGGGAGCAAAGTGCTGCCGATTTTCTTTTATAAAAATAATGTAAGGTGCTGAAAATAATAAAGTCTTTAGGCTTATATAGATTGAGCCTTTACCTAAATCAACTAGGAAAAGAATAACTAGTTAACCTAAATCAACTAGGAAATAAATAACTAACAAAAAAAATCCACAATTTGGCTAAGTTTAAGAACTAGTCAAGCAGGACTTTCATACCCTTACATCACATGCCAATCTTCACAAAGTGCATAGAATTACTTGGCTCTTCTTCACCATCAAATGTGCATCAGGAAGCTCTTTAGCTTGACTTCTCATGAATGGTCTTGAAGGTTTAAGCGTATCATGATCAGGTTGACCTGCATCATCCTCCCCTTCTTGGGAAGATTTCGTCCTCGAAATTGAACCTTCTTCATCTTTCAAAGCAACACAAGGAGTCAAGTCAGTGACATTGAATATCTTAGAAACAGCATAATCATCAGGCAGATCTATGACATAAGCATTATTATTGATCTTCTGCAACACTTGAAATGGTCCATCTCCTCGCGGAGCTAACTTCCCTTTCCTATGGTTCGGAAATCTTTCCTTTCGGAAGTGCACCTAAACCACTCACCTTTCTTTAAGTCCAACTTTTTCCTTCCTTTATTCTTCTTGACCGCTACCTTTTCATAAGAATCCTCCAAAGTTTTCCTCACCTTAGCATGCAATTCGAGCAACACGGCTTCCCGGTTTTCTCCATCAACGCTAATAACTGCTTCTCTCGGCAAAGGAACAAAATCAAGTGGTATCAAAGGATTAAAAAATCATAAACACATTCAAATGGAGTAATGCTAGTCATGCGATGAACAGTTCTATTATATGCAAACTCCATAATAGGTAATCGGTCAGCCGAAGTGCCGGACTTCCCTTTGGTCAAAGCTCGAAGAAGAGCTCCCAGTGCGATTAACAACCTCGGTTTGACCGTCAGTCTGTGGATGATGTAATGCAGAAAACAACAATTTGGTGCCAAGAGCACCCCACAAACACTTCCAAAAGTGACTCAAAAACTTAGCATCCCTATCACTAACAATAGTTCGAGGCACACCATGCAACTTTAACACATTAGCAATGATCAAAGAAGCAACATGCTGTGCATCATCACATTTTTTACAAGGAATAAAATGAGCCATATTAGAAAACCTATCAACAACCACATAAACGCTATCATGACCACCCCTAGATCACGGCAGCCCCATCACAAAATCCATCGAGATATCTATCCAAGGACTAGTAGGAACGGGTAAGGGAGTATACAAACCATGATGATTAGACCTACACTTAGCTCTTTTACACTCAAGACACGCTCCACATATTCTCTCGACATCTCTCCTCATCTTAGGCCAATGGAACTGTTCCCCTAGTATAGCTAAAGTTTTATCTACCCCAAAGTGTCCCATCAAGCCCCCACAGTGCGCCTCACGCACCAACAACTCTCGCCATGAGGACTTGGGTATACGAACTCTCCCCTTCTTAAAAAGGTACCCATCATGCCACTGATACTTCTCAACCCGCTGCCCACTAGTAATGGCATCACACACACTCTTAAATTTAGGGTCATTCTCATACATAGACTTAATGCTCTCAAAACCTATCAACCTAGATGCTAACGTGATAGCCAAAGCAAACTTGTCAGCTACTAAATTCTCCTTCCCCTTCTTGTAATGAATCACGTAAGGAAAACTCTCAATGAACTATACTCACTTCGCATGTCGTTTATTTAGTTTCTCTTGACCCCTAAGAACAACGTAAAACTCTTCAAGAACTACAATTTTAACTCCAAGAACTTCAAGATTCTTGAGTTACACGTGTATACCTTCAAGAACAACAACTTCGATGTTCAAGAACTTCAAGATTTTCAAGATTCAATCGTGCACCTTTAAGATTTCAACTAGAGTTTCAAGATTTCAAGATTATCGGTTTCTAACGATCAAGAACTTCAAGAATTGGTTCAAGAACGTTTGTTTAACAATCAATCTTCAAGATTTCAATCCCTAGATGATTTAGCAATTTCAATCAACAACAATTTTTTGGTTTTCTTTCTTCTCTTTTTTTTGGTCATGTTTTTTTTTTTTAAAATTTTTTATCAAAAACAAAATTATCGAAAGAACCTAAACTAAGGCACGAAGAACATGATTAGGATTGTAGAAACAAACCCGTTCCAAGCTCTGATACCAACTGATGCAATATTAAACGCGAAAACAAGAAAATAAAAGATAGAAGCAAGACGCTCTATGAATTATCAAGACAACAAATAAGAACTAGTCTACTTACCTTCTTGATGAAATCAAGGAGTACCTATACTATACGAACGACCTTCAAGATAAAGATTGTCTTGCAAATTGTTTGATCAAACAAGGAACGAGTTCAATTTTGAATCACACCAAAATTCACACGAGGTTTGGGAGCAAAGTGCTGCCGATTTTCTTTTATAAAAATAATATAAGGTGCTAAAAATAATGAATTATTTAGGCTTATATAGATTGAGCCTTTACCTAAATCAACTAGGCAAAGAATAACTAGTTAACCTAAATCAACTAGGAAACAAATAACTAACAAAAAAGGCCACAATGTGGCTAAGTTTAAGAACTAGTCACGCAGGACTTTCATAGCCTTATATCACATGCCAATCTTCACATAGTGCATAGAATTACTTGGCTCTTCTTCACCATCAAATGTGCATCATGAAGCTCTTTAGCTTGACTTCTCGTAAATGGTCTTGAAGGTTTAAACGTATCATGAACGGACCTTACATTTTTTTGATAATAGAAAATCGGTAGCCATATTGCTCCCAATTTCGTGTGACTTAAACTTGTCCAATTTTGGTGTGATTCAAAATTGAACTCGTACCTTGTTTGATCGAACAATTTGCAAGACAATCGTTGTCTTGAGGGTCGTTCGTATAGTATAGGTACTCCTTGATTTCATCAAGAAGGTAAGTAGACTCGTTCCTACTTGTTGTCTTGATAAATTCATAGAGTGTCTTGCTTCTATCTTTTGTTTTCTTGTTTCCGATTTAATATTGCATCATTTGGTATTAGAGCAACTTTCATATATATTGCATCAGTTGGTATCAGAGCTAGATTGCATCAAGACATGCCAAAGCGACTTCCGTCTAGGCGCACTGTGGGACATGAGATTGAGTTGGTGCCGGGTGCGAAATCACCTGCCCCGACGCCGTACAGAATATCACAACCCGAACTCACCGAGCTTCAGAGATAGTTAACGGAAATGCTAGATACATGGATCATCGTGCCCTCCAAGTCCCCATACGGGTCCCCTGTGCTATTCCAAAAGAAACATGATCGCGGCTTACGACTCTGTATGGATTATTGGGCTCTAAACAAAATCATCGTGAAGGACAAGTACCCTATTCCGCTAATGGCAGATTTGTTCGATATACTGGGTGGTGCGATGGTGCTCACCAAAATAGACCCGAGGACAGGTTATTGGCAAGTACGGATTGCAGAGGATGATGAACACAAGATGACCTGCGTGACAAGATATGGGTCATACGACTTCCTGGTTATGCCATTTGGCTTGACTAATGCACTAGCCACATTTTGCACCCTGATGAACCAAGTATTCCAAGAATACATTGACAAATTCGTGATGGTCTACTTGGATGACATTGTGGTATATAGCCAGACACTGGAAGAACACCTGGAGCACTTACAGAAGGTCCTAGCCCAATTATGGGAGCACGAATTATATGCAAAGCTATCCAAGTGCTACTTTGCTAAAAAACAAATTGACTTCCTTCCACATGTCATTGAGGAAGGGCGGATCAAGATGGACCAACAAAAGATTCAGGCTATCACAGATTGGCCGCCGCATAAGGACATCCACGCCTTGAGGGCTTTCCTTGGCCTATGCAAATTTTATCGACGATTTGTGAAAAATTACTCACTCATTGCAGTACCACTGATAGAACTTCTCAAGAAGGTCACGCCTTGGGATTGGGGACCCAGGCGAGCGGAGGCCTTCAACGCATTGAAAGCGGCTATGTCTAGTAGCCTTGTCTTGGCCCTCCCTGATTTGGCCAAGCCATTCGAGGTACAAACGGATGCCTCCGACTATGCCCTTGGTGGAGTCTTACTACAAGAAGGGCATTCCGTAGCATATGAGAGCCGGAAGCTGAAGGATGCAGAGCGTCGCTATGCCTCCCATGAGGAAGAATATTGGCTGTCGTTCATTGCTTACGCCTTTGGAGGCACTATCTGGTGGGAACCCCGTTCGTGGTCAAGATAGACAACACAGCTGTTAGCCATTTCATGACCCAGCCGAAGTTGAATGGTCGACAGGCCAAGTAGCATGAACTCCTAGCGGAATTTCATTTCAGCTTGGAGTACCGAAGTGGGAAGGCTAATCATGTTGCCGATGTGCTCAATCGGAGAGCTGATCTAGCATCAACGTGCCTACTCTCCACCCTAAAGGGGAGCGAAGTAGCCACCACCATAAAAAACCAGATACAAGATCTACTCATCAAGGATCCTGCTACATAGTATTTGGTTGATTTGGTAGGACAGAGCAAGACTCGCCAGTTTTACACAGAAGATGGTTTCCTGAAAGTGAAAGGGAACCGACTTTATGTTCCCAAAGGAAGAGATCTGCGAAGGACTCTTTTGGCGGAATGCCACAATACTTTGTGGGCCAGTCATCTCGGTGAAGAACGTACTATGGCGTTACTTCGCCGTGCATATTATTGGCCTCAAATGGTCGATGACGTCGCTTAGTATGTGAAGACTTGTATAGTATACCAGAAGGACAAGTCGGACCACTTGACATAAGCGGGACTCTTGGAACCACTAGCTGTCCCAATGAGACCTTGAGAAAGCGTTTCCATGGATTTCATCACCAGATTGCCCAAGGTCGGGGATCTCAACAATCTAGTTGTGGTGGATCGATTTTCCAAGTATGCTACCTTTATATCAGCCGCACAATATATATCAACAGAAGATACAACTCGACTCTTTTTCTCTCGTGTCGTCAAATGTTGGGGCCTGCCTAAAGACATCATTTGTGATCGCGACTCACGCTTCACTAGCAACTTTTGGACCCAACTCTTTAAGTGCCTTGGGTCAAAATTGAGTCACAGTTCAAGTTTTCATCCGCAATCTGATGGCCAAATGGAGCAATTCAATGACATGCTGGAGGAATATCTCTGCCACTTCGTAACTGGATTGCACAAGAACTGGGTGAAGCTTTTGGATGCTGCTCAACTGTGTTTCACTTCACAAAAGAGCTTTAGTACTAACAAAAACGCTTTTATAATTGTTACCGGACAGCAACCGCTACTCCCACACACCGCGAATGCACCAAACATGTCAAAATCTCCTCGAGCTGCTAGCTTCTCAGAGCTATCTTGTAAAAACCCAAAAGCGGATGAAGAGGCATGCTGATCAAAATCGTCGCTTTGTTGAATACCAAGTAGGAGACAAAGTGATGGTCAAAGTCCCACAACGGTACTTATTTGCAGGGGTCCATGACCCTCGCCTATTGCAAAAATATATTGGACCCTTGTCCATTGAAAGGCGTATTGGGAAAGTTGCATACCAGGTGGATAACCCAGCTTGATGGAAAATCCATCCCGTCTTCCATGTCAGTCTCCTGAAATATTTTTGGGAAGATATGGAGGACCTTCACGGAGCCAACTCACAATACCCAGTATTCGAGGCCCCAATTCAACCAGGAAAAGGTGTGCTGAAGATATTCTTGATGATCAAGTAATTCACGCCTTAAGGAAAGATCACCAAGATTTCTTGTGAAGTGGCAGGGATGTGATGCAGAGGATAATACTTGGGAGAGGGGAACAAACCTCAAAGCCTACAAGAGCCTAATTGATGACTATCTTGCAAGTAAGGCGCCGATGACGTCACCAAATCAAGTGGGGGAGAATATCATGGGCGGCTTTCCATCCATGCCCTATGACCTCTTGGACGCACCCCGCGACGTCTTGGCAAGCCTCCCAACGCCCAGCGCCACAATCGGCCCCGTGATCTCGGCAGCTCCAAGTGACAAGCGCGCAAATGCCTCTATTGCCCCACCAATAGCCATCGCCAACGCCCAGCCACAGGCAGATGCCAACAGCGCCGCGTGCGCAGACAACGGTGCGCGCGCAGATGCTGATGCTAAAGAAAAAGTTGCTGCAAACAGACTTGTTTCTACCTTGTAGAAGACTAAGTCGTTTTCATTGTACATATAGAGTAGTTTTACTTTGTTTTCTTTTAGTGTGCTTCTACAGCTTATTTAGGTCAAGTCATGTAACTTTGGTTTATTTTTTTAAGCATTATTAGGGGGGATCAAGCAATCAAACTTTCTAGCAAGCAAACAATTCTCTGTACTGGTGTCTCTCCCCCTCGACACTGTGTTGCTTTTCTGTAATAGCTTTCATTAATGCAATCAAGCTTTCTTTCATTCTCAATTCTCTTTTCTTCTCCCTCAGTTGCTCATGACATCTATTTTTCTGTACGGCACTGACAATCTAGTCTAGCGTACGGAGGAGACCTCAGTTGGCGAACAACAATCGCACTGACATCGATTGCTTAGCCTTACATTGCCCTTCTAAGGAATCTCAAGCTGCGTAACAGTCCTTATGCCGAGTAGTTTGTAACCTATTTGACATGAACCTAATATTTTTGCGTAAAATGTATAACTAGCCATTTTTGTGGCTGGTCAATCAAATTTAGCCACATAACCAAAAGTCAACTATATTTAGCCAGTACATTTGCACGAGAATAATTTGTTGACAAAAATACACCTACTCTATTTATAAAAGTTATGCGACATGACCTCACACTCTATTTCAGCAGAATCTCGCAGCGTCAATCTGCAGATTGAAGTAAGCTCCACGGTTATTGTTCTGATTCTTCAAATTTTCTATTTAATCTTCTTATTCTTCTCACTACGTTAATCTACAATTCTTCTCGGTTGTAAATATCTGCATTGTTATATATTATTATGAATTTTACATGAAAAATGTTTGTTATGTGCTTGATTGTGTAATATATAAATGCATTTAATTTCCAGTTTATGCTGTCATTAAACACCGAAAATGGTTAGTTGATTAAAAAAAAGTTAAAGTAATGGCAAATGAATTAATTGCAGAAAAAAATATCCAATATAATATGCTAGACCTTTCTGAATTGATATATAAAACTTACAAACTTCCAGGATATTATATGGAGATTATCTGTGATCCAAACCCCAAGAATATATCTAAATATTTAAGGTTCACCTAATATCCTGAATAAAAACCTGGAATTTTGTGGTTAGATATGTCAAAACTACAGACTCTCTAGCATATAATACTGGAGGTATCTTTGTTTCAAATTAGAAAAAATGCTGCATAAAATGGTGGAGAACAAAACACTAGTATAATATGTTGGGACCATCTGAACTAATATGTAAAATTTAGAAGCTTCCAACATATTATACTGGAAGTATCTATGATTCAAACCAGAAGAACACATCTAAGTTTTTAAGGTTCCCCTAATGTCCTGAATAAAATGCTGGACTTTTGTGATTAGATATGTGAAAGCTACAAACTCTCCAGCATATAATACTGGAGGTATCTTTGATTCAAAACTAGAAAAAATGCTACATAAAATGGTGCAGAACAAAACACCAGTATAATATGCTCGACCTTTCTGAATTGATATGTAAAGCTCACAAATTTCCAGCATATTATACTGGAAGTATCTGTGATTCCAACCAGAAGAACACATCTAAGTTTTTAAGCTTCCCCTAATGCCCTGAATAAAATGCTGGATTTTTGTGATTAGATATGTAAAAACTACAAACTCTCCAGCATATAGCACTGGATGTATCTTTGATTCAAAACTAGCAAAAATGCTGCATAAAATGGTGCAGAACAAAACACCAGTATAATATGCTGGACCTTTCTGAATTGATATGTAAAACTCACAAACTTCCAACATATTATACTAGAAATATCTGTCGTTCAAACCAGAAGAAAACATTTAAATGTCTACTGTTCCTCTAATATCCTGAATAAAATGATGGACTTTTGTGATTAGATATGTGAAAACTATAAACTCTCCAGCATATAGTACTAGAGGTAGCTTTGATTCAAAACCAGAAAAAATATTTTATAAAATGGTGAAGAACAAAACTGTAACGACCGGCCGGTCATTTTGAGCTCTAGCGCATCGTTCAGCAGTTTGAGGCCTTGAGTAGCTTCATTTCAGGTATTATGACTTGTACGTGTGGTCAGAATTGAATTTCGGTAAGTTCGGAGTTGATTCAGATGGAAAATTCTCAATTCGGAAGCTTAAAGTTGGAAGAGTTAACCAACGTTTGACTTTTGAGTAAAGGACCTCAAAATTGGGATTTGAAGGTCCCAATAGGTTCGTATGATAAATTTGGACTTGGGTGTATGTTTGAGTTGAGTATCGGGTGGTCCGGGAGCACTTCGACGCTTATTATGGAAGTTGGCATTTTGAAAGTTTAAGAATTTCTTAAGTTTGATTTGAAGTGGACTTTGATGTTATCAATGTCCGTTTGAGGTTCCGAGCCTTGGAATAGGTTCATATCGTGATTCATTGTGCATAAAGTTTGGCGTCATTCCGGGATGTTTAAGTATGATTCCGACGCGTTCGGCGAAGTTTGAAAGTTTATAGAAAGGTTTCGATCGTCGATTTGTAGTTTGATGTTGTTTGGCATGATTTGAGGCTTCGACTAAGTCAGTATTGTGATTTGGAACTTGCTGGTATGTTTGGATGGGGTCCCGAGGACCTAGGGAGCGAATTGGATAGGAATCAGATCGAATTTTGGACTTAAAAGATTTCTGAAGCTTAAGGCTTCTAGTGTAATCAAACCTGCGAGACTTTGGCTGCAGGTGCGGCGTTGTGGTCGAAGAAGCGACATTTTAATTGGAGCTGGGATTGCCGCAGATGCGAGGGTGTTTCCGCATCTGCAAGCCCGGAGATGTGAAGAATGCTCCGCAGAAGCGGAATGCAAACTGGGAAGCTGGGGTCGCAGAAGCGGAAGGTCTCCGCATGTGTGAGTACGTAGGAGTGAGGGCTGGACTGCAAAAGCAGTCACGCAGGAGCGTAATTTGGTTCGCAGAAGCGGATTTGCCTGGTCTTGGAGAGAACCGCACCTATGATGGATTTTTCCGCGGTGCGGGAGCCGCAGGTACGACTGATGGACCGTTGGTGCGAAAGTCGCCGGGCAGAATGCTTGATTTAAGTACGTGGGTTAAGCTCATTTCACCTCATTTCTCTCATTGGAGCCGGCCTTGGGTGCGATTTTGGAGTGCCATTCTATTCATCCTTCGTGAGGTAAGTGATTCCTACCGTTGTGAGATATATACATGGAATATATGTGGACTTAAACATGAAAAATTATGAAATTTTTTGGGATTTTAAGAGAAAACCTAGAAATTGGTATTTTTGGATTTTGAACACGATTTTGGAAACAGAATTAGGAATAAATTATATATTTGAGTTCGTAATATTTTTGGTAATGGTTATCTACGAAAATTTTCGGAATCCAGGCACGTGGGCCCGAAGGTTGACTTTATTGACTTTTCGAGCAGAGTTGGGTATTGTTATAATTAATTAAGTATGATGTTGGAGTATATTTTTATTGGTTTTTCATGACTGTTTGACTAGTTTGGATCGATGGGCTTTTGGTTTGAGATGATAGAGAGGAGTTGGAGCCGATTATGGAACTTCGGAGAGAGGTAACTCTCCTGTCTAACCTTGTGAGGGGGAAACTACCCCCTAGGCGATGTAATTTTTATATGCTACTAGTTGTGGGTGCTACGTATGCACGAGGTGATAAGAGTCCGTATGTAGCTAAAACATGTTTTTGTCCGGGTAGACTTAGGACTTTATCATATAATATTTGAATTATTTGAACTCATTCTGTTGGCTTAATTAATTGAATTTATAATTGAAATTTGATTTAGAAAGACATATATACATATTAGGCCGAGCCTTATCACCTTGAGAGTTGGCAAGTTATTTGAGAAACGATAAAGGTTATATTCACTTTATGCTCATGTACTGTATTGTAAGCACGTGTCTCGTAATTTGATAAGTTCCTTCCTTTCTTGTGGAGCAGGACGAACACCTCGACACTATAATAGATGTATCTATGGTTCGTGCTGGTCGACCCTCGGCGGTGTACACATTATTCGGGATCGGACCGTACGACCTCGACATATTTGTGCAATATCTCGTTAACAGTCCGAATATTCACGAAATTATCTTTCCACTGATGCCCGACATTTTTTATGGTATTCCTTATTCATTTGATATTGGCACTTGATATTTTCCGAGCTGTTGAGATAGGATACGAGATTGAGAAGTTTATATCGTTAAAAGAAATTTTTTAAGAATATGTTGGTTACCGTTTTATCCCATTATTGCTGTTGTGCTTTGTACCTACTTACGATTTATCATATTGCTTTGCTGGACCTCTAGTAAGTGTCGATGTCGACCCCTCGTCACTACTTCTCCAGGGTTAGGCTAGATACTTACTGGGAACGCGTTGATTGTACGTACTCATGCTGCACTTCTGCACTAAATGTGCAGGATTTGACAGGTTTATTTGGTGGTCATCTTGGCGCGTAGGCGTAGCTGTTGAGGAGATGTTATGGTGAGCTGCATTTCATGCTACATATCACAGCCCACAGAGTCTCCATTGTACTATTTATCTTATCCTGTCTTATTTACATTTCAGACAAATGTTGTATGTTCTAGTACTCCTTTGTAAATGCTCACACACTTGTGACATCGGGTTTTGGGATACTCTAGTGGTTGTTTATGGTTCAGCTTGGTAATGTCATCTTTTATTTTATATCTTACTAACATTTTAAGTATTCATGATTTCTAAATGCATTTATGCCTCCACCTAACAAGATTCATGATTTCAAAAATAATAAAATGAGTAATTAAGTTGTTAGTTCACCATTGGCTTGCCTAACGTCGACGTTGTTCGCCATCACGACCTATAGTGGATTTTAATTTGTGCAAAAAATACCAGTATAATATGCTGAACCTTTGTAAATTGATATGTAAATTTCACAAACTTCCAGCATATTATACTGGAAGTATATGTGAGTCAAACCAGAAGAACACATCTAAGTTTTTAAGGTTCCCCAAATGTCCTGAATAAAATGCTGGACTTTTGTGATTAGATATGTGAAAACAACAAACTCTCCAGCATATAGTACTGGAGGTATCTTTGATTCAAAACCAGAAAAAATACTGCATAAAATGGTGCAGAACAAAACACCAGTATAATATGCTAGACCTTTCTGAATTGATATGTAAAACTCACAAACTTCCAGCATATTATACTGAAAATATCTGTGATTCAAACCAGAAGAAAACATCTAAATGTCTACTGTTCCTCTAATGTCCTGAATAAAATGCTGGACTCTTGTGATTAGATATGTGAAAACTACAAATTTTCTAGCATATAATACTGGAAGTTGCTTTGATTCATCATACAAGAAACAAAAATGTGAGCGGCTAATCTTTCCCTTGTTTCGTGAATAAAATGCAGGATACTAATATTGAATTATTTGTGTATATTAAATGCAGGATGCATACAAATTTCTTGATTATTGCTTTCGAATTAAAATGGACACTGAATTACAAGTATTTAGATCATAAAACGAAGCTTCTGCTTATAAATGATGTGACTTCATTTGAAGAATTCATTAATAAGATTTTTGAAGTTATAGAGTTTGACGCAACAAGTTTGAAGCAACAGTATGGCTTAATATCAACCTAGGTACCAGCAAGGGAATACATGTAACAAAAGATGAAGAACTTACTTCCTGTATGATGCTTTTAAGAAATGATCCATACTAAAAAGGCTGCAAATTTATTGTTGATATATTAGAAATACTTGCTGAAATTTTTACTGGAGATCAACAACAAGAAGGTAATGTAATAATGGAGATTGACAATCAACAATTATTGAAGGCAACCACATATATACAAGAAGAGCAAGACATGCTGATTTCTGAAATACCAGAAGAGCAACACATGCCGATTCCCGAAATTACAATGGAAAATGAGAGTGTAATTCCTGTAAAAGATCAACACTTTGAAACACTGCACACAATTGAAGGGAGAAAAAGAAAAGCAAAAGGAAAGGCAAAAGAATTCCCATCAATAATATTAAAAGAAAGTGCATCATTGGATGATGTAAAACTAGGGTCTGTTTTTCAAGACAAAAATGCTATGATTAGATGTTTTTGCTTAGCAGCAATCAAGGAGCACTTTGAGTTCTATTTTGAAAGATCAAGTAATACAAGATACTCTTTGATATGCAGTGATAGTGTGGCTGGATTGTTCGAGGTTCAAGAATTAAGAAATCAACACTTTTCAAAATAGTTAAATTTCAGAGAAACATGAATGCTCGGTTGACATTAGAAAGTCACATCAAAGACAAGCGACTTCAAATGTAATAAGAGATTACATGATTGACAACTTAAGAGACATAGCTACTGAAGTATAGCCTAAATTTGTTATTCCAGAAATAAAATTAGCACATGGAATAGATGTTGGCTATGGAAAAGCATGGCATGCTATTCAAAAAGGGATATCTTTTTTAAGAGGAACAATAGAAGAAAATTATGAGCAGCTGCCTTCATATTTGTACATGATGGAGCAAAAAAAACCAGGAACATATACTAATATTAAGAGAGATGCAGAAAATAGGTAAAAATAACTTGTAAAAATTTAGTATTTCTTATTTTGTCATCATTATTTTCCAGCTCATTAGTGAATACTGCAAATGATACTGCAGTTTGATATGAAAAATATAGATTTAAAATGCAGTATTAAAGGTTCAAAATCACCAGTATAATATACTGAAAATTTTGGAATTCATACGCAAAATCTACAAAATCTCAAGGCTATTATTCTGTAAGTATCTTTGATTCATAGTAGAAACACACATCTGCTAATATCCATTTGTATGCAGCTTGTCATACCGGAAACTAAATTCTATTTACTTTTCAATGTAACAGGTTTCTTTGCATATCTTTTTTATGTATGAGGCGTCAATTTTTGGGTGGAAGTATTGTCGACCACTTATTGCTGTTGATGGAACATTTCTGAAAAATAAATATAGAGGTGTTCTATTAGTGGCAGTTATAAAGGACGCAAATAATCAGATTTTCCCTATAACATTTGGGGTAGCGGATTCGGAGAATAATGAGTCGTACAAATGGTACTTAGAGAATTAAGAAAAGCAATTGGCATTCATAAAGATTTAATGTTCTTATTAGATCGACACAAGGCAATTGCAAATGGTATTGCAGAAGTTTTCCCTGAATGCTATCATGGTATTTGCATATATCAATTAGAGAAGAATCTAAAGCAAAGAAGAGTAAGAAATACTGTAATAAACCTTTTTCAAAGTGCTGTAAGAGTATACAATCAATCAGAATTTGATGACTTTATGTCCCAAATAGCTGCTTTTGATAAGAAAACATTCGACTACTTAATGGAGGAACCACTAAGAAGATGGGCTCGTTCACATTGTCCAAGACGAAGATATGATATGCTAACAACAAATATTGTCGAGTCAATAAATAATGTTTTGAGACGTGCAAGACAATTGCCACTTTTAACAATGATGGATTTCATACAATAAAAATTGCAAATCTGGTTCTATGAAAGAAGGACATCAGCAGAAGAAATTTTTCGTGAAATATCAAACTGGGCAGAAGAAACGTTGAATGACAAAATTAAACCAGCTTTTACATTTAGAGTATCGCCCATTGATCGACTCAGATTCAAAGTCAAAAGAAGGGGGTATGGAATTTATTGTTGATCTAGACAAGAGACCATATGATTATTCTAAATTAATCTAGATGAAATACCCTGTAAACATGCAATTGCTGCAATTGACACCATATATAAAAAAAAATTGGCTTTCTGCTCCGCCTATTATACAAGGGACTTTTGGTTGAAAACATATGAAGGGCAAGTAAATTCTGTAGGTGATTTAACTACATGGGTTATACCACATACTGTTAAATCAAAGATCACTAAGCCTCCAGATGCAAAAGTTAAGCTAGGAAGACGACAGAAGAATCGACATGTGTCACGACCCAAAACCAAATCGTCGTGATGGTGCCTATCGTGGAACTAGGCAAGAAAACTACTCAATCATTTCAACACAACAAAGGCTTTCAAAAAAACAAAAGCAGTTAAATTCAAGGAAAACCTTTTAAAATAACAGAAAAAATTCGCAACTCAATACAAATCTCTCCCAAAATTGGGGTGTCACCGAGTACACGAGCATATATACAGGGATATAGTCTAATACAACGTCTAGGGAATAAGAACTGAAATATAAATGAAGATAATGAAGTAGAGTCAAGGTCTGCAAACGCCATGCATCTACCACGATAATCTCTGAAGATCCTGACTCCACAACTCAGCAGCCGCCGTGAACAGAAGCACCTAGATCTGCACACGAGGTGCAGGGTGTAGCGTGAGTACAACGAACTTAATAAATAACAAATCTAACCTATGAACTGAAAATAGTGACGGACTCAACCGGTACAGTTCAATATAGAAATAACATTGCAGAAACGTAGACATGCTTTCAAGTTCAACAGTTAAACTCAATCCCAGTAAGATAGATCAATTTTGAATGATATAAAGAATATAACTTCTCTACTTTTACATGACAATGCACATGCTATATGTGATGCACCATGCTGAAAGCCTCGTATGCTCACGCTCTCGAAATGCTCAATCACTCAGTACTGTATATGGCTAATCCGGCCCAGGGAAGATCTATCCTGAAAATATATACATCAACTGACAGTCTGTCACTCAGTATTGGGTAGGGCCAATCCAGCCCATGGGGAAGATCCATCCCCGGGTATAATTGCTTTGGATAAGATCCATGTCCAGGGAAGATCCATCCTTCAATATCAATCAACCATGCTGACGGGGGTGTATGCAAGACTCCGCAGGGGCTCCTTCAGCCTAAGCACTATCATATATCAGTAAAACCCTCTGCGGCGTGCAGCCCAATCCCATATATGCTACTCATAATCAGGCCCTCAGCCTCACTCAGTCATCAACCTCTAGTCTCTCTCTCACGGGCTCATAACGCCATGAAACTAGCCCGAAGATGATGATATGGTATATCAATAAATAGCAACAGAGGCTAAGGTATGATATGTAATGAATGAATATGATTGAGTACAAAATTTTAATGAAATCAATGAGTCAACAGCGAGAAACGACCACTATGGGTCCCAATAGTATCAACATATCGCCTAGACATGATCTCTAGCATGATTGACAACTCAATTACTTTATCACATGATGAAAATACGGATATCAACAAGATAAATCCACTATATAGTTTCATGGAATCGACTAAGTCATAGTTCTTACGGTGCACGCCCGCATGCCCGTTACTTGGCATGTGCGTCACCTCAACACCAATCATATAACACATAATTTGGGGTTTCGAACCCTCAGAGCCAAGTTTAGAAGTGTTGCTTACCTTAATGCAAATAAATCTCTACTGCAATAAACCTTTGCCTCGCAAATCGGCCTCCAAATGACCTGAATCTAGCCACAAGCAGTACAATACAATCAACATGGGCTAAAGGAATCAATTCACAAGAAAATACGAAGTTATTAATCAAAAGTTAAAACTCGGCCCAAAGCCGGCCCTCGGGCCCACGTCTCGAAATCCAATAAAAGTCACAAAACCCGAAAGCCCATTCAACCACGAGTCCAACCATACTAATTTTATCAAAATCCGACACCAGATCGCCACCCAAATCCCCAAATCGAACTCTCCAAATCCCTAGCCTCAAACCCCCAATTTACACCTTAAATACACACCAACTAGGTGGGAAAATCAATGGGGAAGTAAGATTATTAATAAAAAATGAGCACAAGGCACTTACCTCAAGAAACCCCTCGAAAAATCCTCTCAAGAATCGCCTTAATCGTGCTTGAAATGTTTGAAATGAAGCCATAATCGCGAACCCTTGTTTTAATAATCTGCGCAGGCTTTCCGCTTCTGCGAAAACTTAACCGCTTATGCACTTTCGCAGGAGCGACCTTTCGGCCCTTCTGTGGCTCCCTCCGCACCGACGACCCTATCTTCCGCTTTTGCGAGCACCAAGAGGCTTCTGCGAACCAAGCCCATCTGCCTAGTTCCGCTTCTGCGGTCCTCTTGCCGCATCTGCGGTCACGCAAATGCGGAATTGCCCTTCGCACTTGCGCGCCTCTCGCTTTTTCGCACCTCCCACCGCACCTGCAGCCACGCAAGTGCAGAAATGACCATGCACCTGCGACCTCTGCTCACTTCCTCCCTGGCCGCTTCTGCGGCTCCTTTCTTACTTCTGCGAGAACGCACCTACGATCCCCATCCGCATGTGCGATTGAGCCAGAAGTTGGTGAGCTTCAGCATTCCCTCAAACTTCAAATCGATCCGATAACCATCCGCAATCAACCCGAGGTCCCCGAGACATCAACCAAACATACCATCAAGTGCCAAAACATCATACGAACTTAGTCAAGCCCTCAAATCACCTCAAACAACGTCAAAAACACGAATTGCACATAGATTTAAGCCTAATGAACTTTGAACTTCAATTATCTACAAACGATGCCAAAATCTATCAAATTACGTTCGATTGACCCCAAATTTTGCAAACAAGTCACAAATGACAACACAGACACCTTCCAACTCCTGGAATCCCAATCCGACCCCGATATCAAAATGTCCACTCATGGTCAAACATTCCAAATTTCTAACTTTTTCCATTTCAAGTCTAATTCAACTATGGACCTCCAAGTCACAATCCGGACACGCTCCTAAGTCCAAAATCACTCAACGGAGCTAACGGAACCATCAAACTCCATTCTGGAGTCATTTACTCATAAATCAACTTTCGGTCATCCTTTACAACTTAAGCTTCCAACATTGAGACTAAGTGTCTCATTTCATTCTAATCCGAATCGAATACTCCGACAAGTCACATAACAACTATAACAAGCAGTAAATTAGGAAACGGGGCTAAAACTCTCGAAACGACCGGCCGGGTCATTGCATCCTCCTCCTTTTAAACAAACGTTCGTCATCGAACGGGTCTAAAAACGTACCTGGAGTCTAAAATAAGTGTGGATATCTGCTCCGCATCTCCTACTCGGTCTCCCAAGTAGCCTCCTCAACTGGCTGATCTCTCCACTGCACCTTCACTGAAGCTATGTCCTTTGACCTCAACTTTGAACCTGCCGATTGAAAATGGCCACCGGCTCCACATCATAAGTCAGATCACCATCCAACTGAACTGTGCTGAAATCCAAAACATGGGACGGATCGCCGACATACTTCCGGAGCGTAGAAACATGAAACACTGGATGCACTCTTGACAAACTAGGTGATGAGGCAAGCTTGTAAGCCACCTCCCCATTCCTCTGAATAGTACGCTGGGACTGTTCGTTCGTCTGAGGGTGAAACGCTGTGCTCAACTCAACTTGGGTACCCAAATTTTGCTACACGGCCCTCCAAAACTGTGATGTAAACTACATGCCTCGATCTGAAATGATGGACACTGGCATGCCGTGAAGGCGGACTATCTCTCGGATGTAAATCTTAGCCAACCGCTCTGAAGAATAAGTAGTCCCAACTGGAATGAAGTGCGCAGACTTGGTCTGTCGACCCACTATCACCCAAATACCGATCTGAGAAGCATCATGTTATACTGTATAAGAGCCTGAAGCTAAAGGTAGAACTAGCACTGGAGTTGTGGTCAAGGCAATCTTGAGCTTCTAAAAGCTCTCCTCACACTCATCCGACCACCTGAAAATAGCACCCTTCTGGGTTAACTTGGTCAAAGGCAACGCAATAGACGAGAAACCCTCCATGAAGCGACGATAATAACCGGCTAACTCGAGAAATCTTCGGATCTCCGTATAGACTGGGCTAACTCTGAACCGCCTCTATCTTCTTGGGATCCACCTAAATCCCTTCACTGGACACCACGTGCCCCAAGAACGTTACTGATCCAAGCCAAAACTCACATTTGGAGAACATTGCATAAAGCTTCTCCTCCTTCAACCGCTGCAACACAATCCTTAAATGCTGGGCATGCTCTTCCTGGCAACGAGAGTACAATCAATGAACACTATGACATACGAGTCTAGAAAAGGGTGGAATACACTGTTCATCGTATGCATGAATGTTGCGTGGGCGTTGGTCAGACCAAAAGACATTACGAGGAACTCATAATGACTATAACGGGTCCTGAATGCTGTCTTTAGAATATCCGAGTCCCGAATCTTCAACTGGTGATACCGAGACCTCAAGTCAAACTTAGAGAACACCCTCGCTCCCTGAAGCTGGTCAAACAAATCATCAATATGCGGAAAAGGATACTTGTTCTTGATTGTGACTTTGTTCAGCTGCCTATAATCAATGCACATCCTCATAGTACCATCCCCCTTCTTCACAAACAGAACCGGTGCACCCCAAAGGTGATGCATTAGACCTAATAAACCCCTTATCAAAGAGTTCCTGAAGCTGCTCTTTCTATTCCTTCAACTCGACTGGTACCATACAATACGGTGGAATAGAAATGGGCTGAGCGGCCGGCACCAGGTCAATACCAAAGTCAATATTCGTGTAGGGCAGCATGCCCGGCAGGTCTGCAGGAAACACATCCCAAAAATCTCACACCACCAGAACAAAATCAATAGCAGGGGTATCAGCACCAACATCCCTCACAAAGGCCAAATAAGATAAAGTACCCTTCCCAACCATCCGCTGGTCCTTCAAATATGAAATCACTCTGCTAGGAACATAGTCTAGAGAACCTCTCCACTCGATCTTTGGCAACCCCGGCATCACCAACATCACAGTCTCAGCGTGACAATCCAGAATAGCTTGACATAGAGACCACCAATCCATACCCAAGATCACATTGAAATCGACCATACTAAGCAGCAAGAGATCAACTCTAGTCTCCAATCCCCCAATAGTCACTACACACGACCGATATACGCGGTCCACAATAATATTATCACCTACTGGTGTAGATACATGAACAAATGAAACTAAGGACTCACGGGGCATATCCAGATAATGGGAAAAATACAATGAAACATGAACAAATGAAACTAAGGACTCACGGGGCATATCCAGATAATGGGAAAAATACAATGAAACATACGAATAGGTGGAACTGGGGTAAAATAATACAGAAGCATCCCTGTGGCATACTAAGACAATACCTGTGATTAGTGTGTCTGAAGCAATGGCATCTGGTCTGGCAGGAAGAGCATAGAATCGGGCCTGGTTGCCACGTGATCGGCCTCCCCCTCTAGGGCGACCCCTAGCTGCCTGGCCCCACCCCGAGCTGGCTGGGCGGGTGGCGAAAGAACTGGTGCTGAAGTCGTAATCTGACTCCTCTGCTGAGCTAGACCTCCCGAAAGGCGGGGACAATGCCTCTTGATTTGACCCAAATCTCCACACTCAAAACAACCTCTCATGTGAATGGCAGTGAGTATTGAGACGGGCCCCGAGAAACGGAATAACTATCAGAAGGACCCGACACAGATGAACCTTGAGCTAATGGTGCACGAGACAAACTCTGATCTGGAAGGGAACTGAGAGATGAGTGACCCTGATGAGCACTGTATGAACCACGGTTGGATGATGCGCCACAGTGAACTGGACGAGCCGTATGGGCGTGCCTATATGGACTTCCCCTACTGGGGTAGAACTAACCCCTAGAAGGAACACCACTGAAACCACCCGATCCACGAGGCCTCTTAGCCTCCCTCTCACCCCGCTCCTGGCTGCGGATCATCTCTATCTGCCGAGCAATATCAACAACCTCATTGAAATTATTACCAGACACCCTCTCCCTAGTTATAAAAACCCGCAACTGATATGTGAGGCCATCAATGAACCTCCTAATCCTCTCCCTATCAGTGGGAAACAACCAAACTGCATGACGGGCCAACTCAGAAAATCTCATCTCGTACTGCGTCACAGACAGGCCATCCTGACGTGGCTGCTCAAACTGTCTGCGCAGCTCTTCTCTGCGAGACTGTGGCATGAACTTCTCCAAGAAGAAAACGGAGAACTCATGCCATGTAAGTGGTGCTGCACTGACCAGCCCGCGCCTCTCATATGTAACAAAGCTAACCTTTGGACTGAAAGTAGTGACGGACTCAACCGGTACAGCTCAATATAGAAATAACATTTTAGAAACATAGACATGCTTTCAAGTTCAACAGTTAAACTCAATTCCAGTAAGATAGATCAATTCTGAATGGTATGAAGAATATAACTTCTCTACTTTTACATGCCAATGCACATGCTATATGTGATGCACCATGCTGAAAGCCTCGTATGCTCACGCTCTCGAAATGTTCAATCACTCAGTATTGTATATGGCTAATTCGGCCCAGGGAAGATCCATCCCGAAAATATATACATCTACTGACATTCAGTCACTTAGTACTGGGTAGGGCCAATCTAGCCCATGGGAAGATGCTTCGGACAAGATCCATTTCTAGGGAAGATCCATCCCTCAATATCAACCAACCGCACTCACTGGGGGTGTATGCAGACTCCGGAGGGGCTCCTTAAGCCCAAGCACTATCATAAATCAATAAAACCCGCTACAGCATGCAGCCCGATCCCATATATGTTACTCATAATCAGGCCCTCGGCCTCACTCAGTCATCAACCTCTCCAGTCTCTCTCTCACGGGCTCACAATTCCATGAAACTAGCCTGAAAATGATGTATCAATAAATAGCAACAGAGACTGAGGTATGATATGTAATGAATGAATATGACTGAGTATGAGATTTCAATGAAATCAATGAGGCAACAACAAGAAACGACCACTATGGGTCCCAACAGTATTAGCATATAGCCTAGACATGATCTCTAGCATGATTGACAACTCAATTACTTTATCACATGATGAAAACACGGATATCAACAAGAAAAATCCACTATACAGTTTCATGGAATCGACCAAGTCACAGTTCTCACGGTGCACGCCCACACGCCCACATGCCCGTCACTTGGCATGTGCGTCACCTCAACACCAATCATATAAAATATAATTCGGGGTTTCAAACCCTCAGAGCCAAGTTTAGAAGTGTTACTTACCTCAATCCAAGCAAATATCTACTCCAATACACCTTTTCCTCGCGAATCGGCCTCTAAATGCCCCGAAGCCACAATCATAACTTACAATCAACACGGGCTAAAGGAATCAATTGCACATGAAAATACGAAGTTATTAATCAAAAGTCAAATATCGGCCCAAAGCCGGCCCCTGGGCCCACGTTTCGAAATTCAAAAAAAGTCACAAAACCCAAAAGCCCATTCAACCACGAGTCCGACCATACCAATTTTACCAAAATCCAACACCAAGTCACCACCCAAATCCCCAAATCAAACTCTCCAAATCCCTAGCCTCAACTCCCCAATTTACACCTTAAATACACACCAACTAGGTGGGAAAATCAATGGGGAAGCAATATTATTGATAAAAAATGAATACAAGGCACTTACCTCAAGAAACCCCTCGTAAAATCCTCTCAAGAATTGCCCAAACCGTGCTAGAAATGTTTGAAATGAAGCCAAAATCGCAAACCCTTGTTTTAATAATCTGCCCAGGCTTTCCGCTTCTGCGGAAACTTAACCGCTTCTGTGCTTTCGCAGTAGCGATCTTTCGTCCGCTTCTGCGGTTCCCTCCGCACCTGCAGCCCAATCTTTTGCTTCCGCTGACTCGCTTCTGCAAGCACCAAGCCGCTTTTGCGGACCAAGCCCATCTGCCCAGTTCCGTTTCTGCGGTCCTCCCCGCGCCTCTCGCTTCTGCACACCTCTCACTGCACCTGCGGCCACGCAGGTGCGGAAATGATCTCGCACCTGCGACCTCTGCTCACTTCGTTCCGCCCGCTTCTACGGCTCTATTCTCGCTTGTGCGAAACGGACCTGCGATCCCCACTCCGCAGCTGCGATTTCACTAGAAGCTGGTGAGCTTTAGCTTTCCCTCAAACTTCAAACAACATCAAAAATATAATACGAACTTAATCGAGCCCTCAAATCACCTAACAACATCAAAAACATGAATCACACATAGATTCAAACCTAATGAACTTTGAACTTCTAATATCTAGAAACAACGCCGAAACCTATCAAATCACGTCGGATTGACCCCAAATTTTGCACACAAGTCACAAATGACACCACGGACCCACTCCAACTCTTGAATTCCCAATACGACCCAGATATCAAAAAGTCCACTCCCGGTCAAACTTTCCAAATTTCCAACTTTCGCCATTTCAAGCCTAATTTAACTACGGGCCTCCAAATCAGAATTCGGACACGTTTCTAAGTCCAAAATCACTCAACGGAGCTAACGGAACCATCAAAATTCCATTCCAGAGTCATTTACTCATAAGTCAACCCAGTCAACCTTTTCAACTTAAGCTTCTTACATTGAGACTAAGTGTCTCATTTCATTCTGAAATCACTCCAGACTCGAACCGGCTACCCCGTCAAGTCACATAACAACTATAAAGTGTTAAATAAGTAGTAAATAGGAAAACGGGGCTACAACTCTTGAAACGACCGGCCGGGTCGTTACAACATGTCTCCTGTACAAAATTCAAAAAGGAACCAAAATGTGGTCGTTGCAAAAGATATGGGCATAACAAAACAAATTGCACATACTCAGCAGTAGTTCATCCTTATTCAAGAAAATACAGGAAAAAGAATGATTGATTATATACAATAAGGCTGCGTCCGCTCATTCAAAAAAGTGACTGTAATCCAGAATAATTTGCTCGGAATTCTTGTTTCTCAAAGTATTATTACTATCTATTTTTTTTGTTTCTTGATTTGAAGTCAAAATGACTGTAATATTTGTTTCTTCTACTCCAAAATACTTTGCTATAGTTATCAAGAAATTTCTATTTTTTCAAAATCCATATATCTATCAAATGTGAGAGTGTACACTCTATAGTATTCTTATATAAAAAGCTTAAAGGAATACCCCGAACATTATACTGGAACTGATGAAATTTTCTGTCCAATACTAGAACTCATCATATATAGTATACCAGTATGCACAATTTACTCTAAATTATACCAACTATAATAGGTATAACAATAATAATGGTATAGAAAGAATGTTAGTATACCAGTAACCACAATGTACTCAGATTGTATGGTATTCTACAATAGAAACAACACTAGACATGTTATAAAATGCATTATACGTATGATAGTATTATAACTAAACAATGTGAATACCAGTAATGTCACGACCCAAAATTTAACTAGTCGTGATGGCTCATAACCCAACTTGTTAGATAAGCCAATTAACAACGATCCAATTTAATGAGATTGATTAAGAGAAGAAATGATAATACAACTACTTTATACAAGAATTTCCCAAGGACTGGTAGTACAAATCATGAGCTTCTAAGATTTAGATTTTTACAAGACTGAACTGAAATAATTACAACATTTGCTTAAAATGTAAATGAACAGAATTCGAATCTAATGCTACCAAGGACAAGTGATAGCCATAGAACGCAGGTAAATCTTCAAATCTAGCTCCCGTCGTACGCAGCAACATCAACATCCAACATCTGCACCTATGGAGCAGAAGTGTAGTATGAGTACAATCGACCCCATGTACTCAATAAGTAACAAACCGAACCTTAGGTTGAAAGTAGTGACGAGCTGGGGACAAGGGTCAGAATCCAACTCCAATAACCAGCAACAATTCTTAACAATCACAATAACAATAGTGCAAGAAAAATAACCTAGAGGTATGATGCTCAACTCGTTCACAATTACAGGAAAATAGGCATGTTTTTCAAATAAAACAGTAAAACTCAAATCTTTTACCGAAAGCACCAAAATATGAGTAAGTTTGTAAAACCGTGATTTTCTTCCAAAAACTTTTCAACAGGTAAATGTTTCATTATCAAATGGCATGAGGAAAGTACATTTCTATGCCTACATGTCAATGTGTATGAGAAGTCATGAATGACGTGAACCGTACAACATGAGGAAAATGCATCTCTATGTATGTATATCAAGTGTGCATGTCGAATGCAATACAACATAGTGAATAAACCATATGCATACTCTCTGAGTATCAATTCACTCAGTCCTCCCAGTCACTCAGTCCTTACAGTCACTCTGTCCTTCCAATCACTCGACACTCGCGCTCGGCACTCGCACTCGCACTCAGTAGGTACTTGCGCTCATTGTGGATGTGCAAACTTCGGAGGGGCAATTCCAGCCCAAGCCCTATAATAAGCCAATCATGCATGAATCAAATAAACATGCTGCGGCGTGCTGCTTGATCCCATAAATATCCTCACAATCAGGCCCTTGGCCTCACTCAGTCATCAATATCTTCAGTCCCTAGGACTCACAAGAATCATGATAATCAGCCCAAACAGTGATGATATGAGGTATAAATAAAGGACAACAGAGACTGAGATATGATATGCAAATAATAGCTATAACTGAGTATAAATTTAAAATTAAGCAATTAATTCAACATGTAACACGAACTTTGTGGGTCCCAACAGTGCCAGCATGTGGCCTAAGTATGATTTCTAACATGGATCACAACTCAATTACTCTAGCATGTAGAGATTTCATGGTTACAGATAAGATTAAGTAACTACACAGTACCACAGAAATAACTGAGTCACAATTCACACGGTGCATGCCCACAGGCCCGTCACCTAGCATGCGCGTCACCTCAACACAAAACACATATCACATATATTCAGGGGTTCATACTCTCAGCACCAAGTTTAGAAGTATTACTTACCTTGAACAAGCCAAATCCAATCCCGAGCAAGCCAAACGATTCTCCAAAAATGCAATTCCGTGCGTACCGATCTCTGAACGGCTCGAAACTAGCCAAAAGCAAAGAAACTCAAATACATCAAACAAAGCCTAATGAAACAATTCCAAATGATAAAGGTCTAATCTTTACTCAAAACCCCAAAGTTAACCAAAAAGTCAAACCCGGTCCCGCGCCTTAGAACCCGACAAAACTTCAAAATCGACAACCCATTCAATTATGAGTTCAACCATACAAGTTTCATTCAAATCCGACTCCGAATCGATATTCAAAACTCAAAAGTTCACTCTATGAAACTTTAGACAAAAAACCTCAATTTCTCTCTTGAAATCCTCAATCAAATGCCAAAAACGAAGATAGATTCATGAAATAAAATCAAAACCGAGTAGAGAAAACTTACCCCAATCCATATGGTGAAAATTGCCTAAAGAATCGCTTCAATTCGAGCTCCATAGCTCAAATTATGAATAAAATAGCCAAGCCCTAGATATATAGCTTCTGTGCAGGCATCGTCGTATCTGCGACACACTTAGCCACTTGTGCGGTGTCGCTTTTGCGACCAGAGTTCCGCTTCTACAGAGAAGAACTGGGGAAAAGGCCGTCGCACCTGTGGAAAAACATCCGCTCTTGTGATATCGCTGGTGCGACACTAGAATGCGCATCTACGCCAAGGCTCGCTCCTATGCTCACAAATCTCGCTTCTGCGCGTATGCAGGTGCGCTGCAAATTCTGATTTTGCAGACCAACTCAACCTTTGTCGCAGGTGCGACAATACTTCCACTTTTGCGACCATCGTGCCTACGCAAAACCAGCTGCAGGTGCGATCACACCAGATCCTACCACTAGCAGCCTTAACTAAAATTGATCCAAACGATCCGAACCTCGTCCGGAACTTTTTCGAGCCACTCGGGACCTCGTCTGAATATGCCAACAAGTCCCGTAACACAACACAGACCTACCCGAGGCCTCAAATCACACATAACAACATCGAAACGATGAATTGCAACTCAATTCAAACTTAAATGAACTTTCAACTTTCAACTTCCGAAATTCATGCCAAAACATATCTAATCAACCCGGAATGAACTCAAATTTTGCACACAAGTCCCAAATGACATAACAAAGCTATTCCAATTCTCGGAACCACAATCTGAATTCGATATCATCAAAGTCAACTCCCGTCAAACTTATGAATTTTCTAAACCTTCAAATTACCAACTTTCGCCAATTCGTGCCGAAACCTTCTAGAAATATTTAAATGCAAATCCGGGCGTTCAAAATCACCATCTGGACCTAACGGAACCATCAAAAATCCGTTCTGAGATCAAATACATAAAAGTCAAACTTGGTCAACTCTTCCAATTTAAAGCTTCAAACATGACATTCATTCTTCCAAATCACTTCCGAATAACCTGAAAACCAAAACCAATGATTCACACAAGTCATAATACATCATATGGAGTTTCTCATGCCCTCAAACTACCGAGCGAAGTGCAAATGCTCAAAATGACTGGTCGGGCCGTTACATTCTCCCCCACTTAAACATACGTTCGTCCTCGAACCTTCCAAGAGTTGTTCGAAAGCTGTCAATCACTGTGTAACCTTACCATGCACATACCCGAGGGTGATCCCACGTCACCCTAATTCATATAAGCCTGACGACACATCCAAACTGAAGATCCTTAATCCAACCTTAGTCCATAAACCTTGGAACCTAATTTCCAACATCCGGAATTCCCCACAAGACCCCAATCTTGCATCCACACACTGTATAAGTCTAAACAAGCTTTATCAAGCCCTAAACACAGCCCAAGAAACAGTCATATGATATACCACATATCTCAAATACTCATAGCAATAATCTCCAGCCACAATAACTACTCGAAACAAACCCGGTACCGGTAATAAACCTCATATCAAGCAAGACCTTTTTCTAAAACCTCCGTACACTGCTGATGATGAAAGAAACACGCAGAAACTCATAACCACTTATCATATCAACAAGTCATGGAGATCACTCTCCTTCGACAAGAACTATAGCCAATTTCTAAGCTAATTAGCGACACTATCCTTCCAAATATATCGCAAACAAGTCTGATAGCACCCATTCTAGGTCCAATGACCTTGTTTTATCAAGCCCAACTATCGTATTGACATTCCACACCAATACTACCTAGTATTAGAACCTGTTTAATACGTGCACCAATAAGCAACAATTCAAATGTACTCAAACATGAAAAAATGACTCAAATAAGAGGACCGTCCCGCGAGCTCGGCAAGTACCACCACAATGCTATGCTAAGAATACATCACACACCATAGGACCACAACACATGAATCTAACACAAAGGATCATACCCCGACATAACCTAGCTGCAATGTGTGACACTATCCAAACATTGGTCCATATGAAATACCTCAGCCACCATGCTCAAAATCAACAACCACGCACAATTCGAAATCAAGTACCCAAGGTGCATGACCATAACCGCGGAGAAGCAAAAAACACAATACCACAGACCCGAAAGGACCATAACCAACGCGCAATCGACCATTTCATACCCCAATCACCAAATCACGCGAAGTCCACTATAAAGCCCAAACTGAACCACACCATATGTGCATAACGCCAACAAATCACAACCTTTCATAGCATAGAAGAGTAACACATCGATCATATCAGAACACGAATAAGCTCAACTCTTACCGAACGACACAACCCTCAACACTAACAGTTCTGAGCCAACAAATTCGACTCGGTGAAGGATACACATCCTTAGTAGACCTGCCAATGGGCTTCCAAATCATCCCCGGTCATTCACAAGTAGATAGATAACCCTTCCAAAAGTCCACAATGATCTAACTATAACACGTACCACCATCTAACTAACTTTGGCCACATTTCCACAATTCGCAACCCCAAAACAGTCTGCTTTTGAGAACTCCCAGTCTCCCACTCTGTAGAACACTTGAATTACCATAGCCGATATCAACTCCATTACTCGAATGACTAACACATCCCTCGTACATAATCATCCCCACGAGAAATACTTCTGTAATTCTTCTATGCCATATAACAAGATCTGAATATCAACAATCAATCAATCAGGCAAGTAACGCAATACCAATGAAGCATCCGTAAGTAACACAGTGCGCCTTCTAAAATGTGCACCTTTCTTAGGAAATACCAAGTAATAATAGCATTCATCTAAACATCTGAACTGTCCATGTTGCCTAAGAATTCATGACCTTCCCTTCAAAACTGAACCGTGATCGTGCACATACAAATCTCAATCCCACACAACACACCGCGTCTATCATGCCATCATATAAAACGTATGAGAATCTCATAATCAACTCTGAGTCACCAGTAGAATACATACCCGATCAGTCAGAAACCTTCCATTTGAACCCATCCAGGAGAATATCATAATACGCAACATGCTCCTCACACCAGTAGGAAATATCCATCTCAAACCGTGGTAAAAACCATCGAGAACTCTTCGAAGCCCATTTGCACATAACCAAGCCATCAGAATTGAATATCTCCAACTCAACCAAGCCATGCAGGTCGCCAAACCCAAGATTATTTCCACAAAACACATGTAGAGACTCGCCACATCATAGGTACCCAAGGAACCGATCATACCCATTACAGTGCTGATCCAACCTACTACCAAGCTATTCTATTTTGTCCGATTACCTTCCAAATTACCCTCAAGTTGACACCCCTCCTCGCCATAATACCATGATCCTCAACCAAAATTCACCCCACAAGATCCTAGAATAAAACCACACCGCCCTAAGGTCCATAAGCCACTGTATTGCCTCTGAAGAACCCCTAAAGTACCACAACCGAGACACCCACTCTGAAGAGACCTTCTATGAATCTAAAACCGTTTCCTTCATCTTCCTGATGCTGAAATGTAGAATCCATAATGATATTGGAATGCCACAAGTATTGACACCATCCAACTTAAATCTTAGATTCTAGCCATGTACAAATCCGCAAAATTCTCAATTGCTACATGTAAATCTTGAGTCCATTAGAACCTTCTCGAGAGTCATCCATTCTACTCAAATCTCAATTGCACCGACCAAACAGGCCGAACGACATGTGCCCCATTATCATAACAACATCCAAAGAAGTAATCCACACCTTTAAGCAATCGAGCAATTTCCTACTCCACGCGCACCACATCCTTCACGAATAACAACTCATTCATCCCATGATTCCCATATACCCATAAAATGTAACATAACCTGTATCCAGAAATTCCTTTACTCAAGTCATCCTTGCTCTCAACCTCTGCAAGTCACATTTGATTCACAAGTATGCCTCAAACCAAAACCAGCACAACACATAACCATGCAATCAAATCGGTGATAGTAGACTCCCCCACTTGGCTCAAAGACATAGATCAAAACACTCAATAACTCGCAATACCCATAGTCTATTACTACCATAATACCGCATGGAGATTCAACTAAATCCTTCATAAGCTCACATGGCACAAACCATATAGTACCTCAAATCATATACTAAGCTCGCATACATCCATGTGACGGTCAGGTCAACTATTACAACCGATCCAAACTCAAGTCGCACAAATATAACCCACTGGTAGAGAAGAAATCCTCCACACAACATCATAAGGATCACACATCTGTAGATTACATGTAGGTGATAACCCACATGCTTAGCTTCAAACTGGCATTTCTCTATAAACTTTCACATCCACAACTACTACGCCATCACTTAATCTTCCCGAGCCTGAACTCACAACAAGACACGAAAATCTACTTTGTTCCACAATTAAACAATATGAAAAATCTTTCAACACACTTATAACTTGAGACAATACGTCACATCAAGACAGAAGTCAAGCACCCAATAGTCCTTTTCACATCCCAAGCAAACTCTTCCGTCACATTCAAACAATCTGAACACATCTCGCAGTCACATCATACTCGTCATATCGTCATCCAACTACTCATCGAGCCACAAATTCCAATAATAGGGACACTACCAGACTTATAAGTCTAAAAGCATGTGCTCACACAACTTAAATTCTCGTGCTCAAGCTACAGTTAAAACCCAGCCTCAAATCCTCCATACTGGCCCATCATCATCACACCAAAATCACATCTCGCACCTCATCCATGGAATCACAAGCTGTTGGTGCACAGCTGATGCCGAGCGCTCACGTGCGCACACGAATTCATGGAAGGGATTTAAAGAGTTACGCTTCAAGCTGAATCAATGCCACACGATAAGGAAAGAAAGATCGGAAGTTTATCCTAAATGCCCTGTAGCCTCTCAAAGATAGGTACCTATGAACCTAGAGCTCTAATACCAACTTGTCACGAGCCAAAATCTAACTAGTCGTGATGGCACCTAACCCATCTCGTTAGGTAAGCCAATTAACAATTATCCAATTTAATGAGATTGATTAAGAGAAGAAATGATAATACACTACTTTATACAAGAATTTCCCAATGACTTGTAGTATAAATTATGAGCTTCTAAGATTTAGATTTTTACAAGACTAAACTGAAATAATTACAACATCTATTTGAAATGTAAATGAACAGAATTCAAATCTAATGCTACTAAAGGCAAGTGATAGCCATAACTGGAACGCAGGTACATCTTCAGATCCAGCTCTCGCCGTACGCAGCAACATCAGTATCCAACATCTGCACGCAAGGTGCAGAAGTGTATTATGAGTACAACCAACACCATGTACTCAATAAGTAACAAACCTAACCTCAGGTTAAAAGTAGTGACGAGCTGGGACAAGGGTCAAAGTCCAACTCCAATAACCAGCAATATTTCATAACAATCATAATAAAAATTGTGCAAGAAAAATAACCCAGAGGTATGATGCTCAACTCGTTCACATTTACGGGAAAATAGGCATATTTTTCAAATAAAACAGTAAAACCCAAATCTTTTACCGAAAGCACCAAAATATGAGTAAGTTTGTAAAACCGTGATTTTCTTCCCAAAACTTTTCAACAGGTAAATGTTTCACTATCAAATGACATGAGGAAAGTACATCCCTATGCCTACATGCCAATGTGTATGAGTAGTCATGAATGACGTGATGCCGTACAACATGAGAAAAATGCATCTCTGTGCCCGTATGTCAAGTGTGCATGTCAAATACAATATAACATAGTGAATAAATCATATGCACACTCTTAGAGTATCAATTCACTCAGTCCTCCCAGTCACTCGGTCCTCATAGTCACTCAGTCCTTCCAATCACTTGGCACTCGCTTTCGGCACTCGCGCTCGACACTCGCACTCGCACTTAGTCGGTACTTGTGCTCACTATGGATGTGCAGACTTTGGAGGGGCAACTCCAGCCCAAGCCCTATAATAATCCAATCATGGCATGAATCAAATAAACATGCTAGGGCGTGTATCCAGATACCATAAATATCCTCACAATCAGGCCCTCGGCCTCATTCAGTCATCAATCTCTTCAGTCTCTAGGACTTACAAGAATCATGATAATCATCCCAAACAGTAATGATATGATGTATATATAAAGGACAATAGAGACTGAGATATGATATGCAAATAATAGCTGTGACTGAGTATAAATTTCAAATTAAGCAATTAATTCAACATGTAACACGACCTTTGTGGGTCCCAACAGTGCCAGCATGTGGCCTAAGCATGATTTCTAACATGGATCACAGCTCAATTACTCTAGCACGTAGAGATTTCATGGTTACAGATAAGATTAGGCAACTATGTAGTACCACAGAAATGACTGACTAACAATTCACACGGTGCATGCCCACACGCTCGTCACCTAGCATGTGCGTCACCTCAACACAAAACACATATCACATATATTCAGGGGTTCATACCCTCAGCACCAAGTTTAGAAGTGTTAGTTATCTAGAACAAGCCAAATCCAATACCGAGCAAGCCAAACAATCCTCCAAAAATGCCATCCCGTGCATACCGGCCTCTGAACGGCTTAAAACTAGCCAAAAGCAACTCAAACACATCAAATAAAGCCTAAGGAAATAATTCCAAATGATAAAGGTCGAGTCTTTACTCAAAACCCCAAAGTCAACCAAAAAGTCAAAACTGGTCTCGCGCCTTGAACCCGACAAAACTCACAAGATTGCCAACCCATCTAATTATGAGTTTAACCATACAAGTTTCATTCAAATCCGATTCCGAATTGATGTTCAGAACTCAAAAATTCACTCTATGAAACTTTAGAAAAAAATCCTCAATTTCTCTCTTGAAATCTTCAATCAAATGCCAAAAACGAAGATAGATTCATGAAATAAAATCAAAACCGAGTCGAGAACACTTACCAGAATCCATATGGTGAAAATCGCCTCAAAAATCGCTTCAATCCGAGCTCCATAGCTCCAAATATGAATGAAATAGCCAAGCCCTCGATAAATAGCTTCTGCGCAGGCATCGTCGTATTTGCGACACACTTAGCCGCTTGTGCAGCGTCGCTTTTGCGACCAGAGTTTCGCTTATGCGGAGAAGAATCGGAGAAATGGCCCTTGGACCTGCGATATCACAGGTGTGACACTAGAACGCGCATCTACGCCAACGCTCGCTCCTGCGCTCAGAAATCTCGCTTCTGCACACACGTAGGTGCGCTACAAATTCTGCTTTTGCGAAGGCTGCCCAACTCAACCTTTGTCATAGGTGCGACAATACTTCCACTTTTGCGACCATCGCGCTTGCACAAAACTAGCTGCAGGTGCGATCACACCAGATCCTACCACCAGCAGCCTTAACTAAAATTGATCCAAACGATCCGAACCTCATCCGGAACTCTCTCGAGCCACTTGGGACCCCGTCTGAATATGCCAACAAGTCCCATAACACAACACGGACCTACCCGAGGCCTCAAATCACACATAACAACATCGAAATGATGAATCGCACCTCAATTCAAACTTAAATGAACTTTGAACTTTCAACTTCCGAAATTCGCGCCAAAACATATCTAATCAACCCGTAATGAACTCAAATTTTGCACACAAGTCCCAAATGACATAACAAAGCTATTCCAATTCCCGGAACCACAATTCGAATATGATCTCTTCAAAGTCAACTCCCGGTCAAACTTATGAATTTTTCAAACCTTCAATAATTTTCCAACTTTCGTCAATCCGCGCCGAAACCTTCTAGAAATATCTAAATGCAAATCCGGGCGTCCAACATCACCATCCGGACCTAAAGGAACCATCAAAACTCCGTACTTGGTCAACTCTTCCAACTTAAAGCTTCAAGCATGATATTCATTCTTCTAAATCACTTCTGAATAACCTGAAAGCCAAAACCGACGATTCACACAAGTCATAATACGTTATGCGAAGCTAGTCATGCCCTCAAACTACTGAGCGAAGTGCAAATGCTCAAAACGACGTGTCGGGTCGTTACGAGTAAACAACGTTATACTTTGTGTCATAGTAACATTACTTGCAAAAACTAATATAATTTTCCAAAATATGCTTTATATTAATGTAGAACTCATAATATCTATCTTTTAAAGTCACTATATAACATACTAATACTAATTAACACTATCAACGGGTGTAACAAAGAAACCATATTATATACTGATACTCAAAACATATCCTCTCCATAACCCTATATATTATACTGGAAGTCACAATAATTTCAATCTGATGTTAAAACTAAATTATCCATTACTAATTTTCAACTCTTTTAGGAAAAAATTTATATAAAGTTTACTATTTTTTATATTTATTTTAAATTTCATACGAATATCCATTTCTTTATTTTATGCATTAAGATATTATTATTAAGTTTTTTATTATTTTCTGCTATTATATTTTCCCTTCTGTTATTTTTTGAGTTTGAAGAGAATTAATATAAAATAATAACACACAAAAAGATTAAAACAAAAATATATAATATTTCATTAAGTGAATTAACAGAAATTAAAAACATGTAAACAAAATACTTAAAACTAAAAAAAAGATAATAACCCTTTAAAGAAAAGGATTATACAAAATAAAAAACAAAAAATAAAAAACAAAAAACTAATCATCCATTCTATCGTCGTCGTCGTCGTCGTCATTGTCAGACCGACGAGCGGCTACTGGATCATCAACACCATCAAAGGAGCCATCTCTGGCCAACATCTCCAGCCTGTTGAGCTTATTGTTGATTTTTTCCAAATCCCTTTTGTACTTGTCTATGAACTCATCGAGTTTCAACTCGAATGCTTCTATGATATCTAGTTTTATTTCATCAATGATTTTTCTGATGACAACATCCATTTTTCTCCCTTTTGTTTTTTATCAAATGAAAATATATGCATTTGAGTGAATAAATTCACATAGCATAGCGTACTTATATAGGCGTAAAAGAACTTCTACAGTGTATATGAAAAGACATAAAGAAAATTTGAACTTCCAGTGTAATATACCGGAAAGGGTGCATGAATGTCACAGAAATGTAATTATTACACTAACACATTCCCTAACGCAAAATAATTACTATAGCTGTCACAATCCAAAAATCAATTTAGGCCGTAGTGGCGCCCAACATCGCCGTTAGGCAAGCCAACACTTAATTGTTCATTTTATCATTTTTAAGATCATAAATCTTTCTTGGATAACGAGGTTAGTGCATCAAAATAAATCGTAGTTAGTACAATTTCGTTAAAATAATAAGTGAAAGTGAATCAGTGTAAAACAATCCATAACAAATTCTAGAATACCCACAAAATCCGGTGTCACAAGTGCATGAGCATTTACTAAGGAGTACAATAATAATACAACCTCTGTCCGGAATGTAAATAAGACAGGATAAAGTAAACGGTACGATGGAGACTACGTGGGATGCGATACGTAGCCTGGAATGTAGCTCACCATAAAGTCCCCTCAGTAGCTGCGCCTACGCGCCAAAATGACCACCAATTGAACGTGTTAGATCCTGCACGTTTAGTACAGAAGTGTAGCATGAGTACGTAAATAAACGCGTACCCAGTAAGTATCTAGCCTAACCCCGGAGAAGTAGTGATGAGGGATCGACATCGACACTTACTAGAGTCCAACAAAGCAATATAATAAATTATAAGCAGATGTGAAGCACACAACAATAATGGGGTAAATTTGTAAGTTACCAAATCTTCCAAATATTTCTTTTAAAGTATGAATTTCTCAGACTTGTATTCTACCTCAACAGCTCAGATGTATCAAGTACCAGTAACGAACGGATAAGAAGTACCATATAAAATATCGGGCATCAGTGGAAAGATAATCTCGTGAATATTTGAACTACCAGTGATATAACGCATGACTATGCCGAGTTCGGTTGGCCCGATCAAGAATAATGTGTACACTACCGAGGAACGATTGTCACGAACCATAGATGCATCTATTATACTGCCGAGGCGTTTGGCCCCTCCACAAGAAAGGAAGGAAACCATTGAATTACAAGACACGTGCTTACAATACAGTACATGAGTACAAGGTGAATATAACCTTTACCGTTTCTCAAATAACTCGCCAACAACTCAAGGTGATAAGACTCGGCCTAACATATACATATACATACATACATACATACATACATACATACATATATATATACATACATATATATATATATACATATATATATATATATATATATATATATATACACATACATATATATATACACATTGTAACGGCCCGAGGTGTCGTAGAAACACATATAGTACTAATTGTCTAGATTTGGCTTGTTTTAAGTACAAATCCCTCTTTGTAATTATGCAATTTTAACATTCTTGCGGGGTATGAGGTATAAGAATCCAATAATTAAGAAAAGATTTTAAAATGGTAAGTAATGTAGGATATGCGGTCGCATTTCAGACATGCGGACCGCATATCTTACATGGGCGTCGCATACTTGGACAGATTTCTGGGCAAGATTCATGCCAGAAATACTGTCTGAAATGCGGACCGCAAATTTGGCTGCCTGTATCGCAGATTGGAACAGAGAACTGGACAAGTCTTATGTCAAAAATGCGGCGAGAAATGCGGACCGCATTCCTCAAATGCGGACCGCAAATCCCACAGTGAGATCGCAGAATGAGGCAGAGTTTTGGGCCAACTGCCATGCTAGAAATGCGGTCCAAATGCGGACCGCATGTTGAGTTTGCGGCCAGAATGCGATCGCATTTTGGACACCTGAACTTTTATTTTGTTCTGAATTTTGACCCACTATAAATAGGAACTAGGAACCCTAACATGCAAAACCCCCCTTATTTCGTCAATTACCTCAGAAACCTCTCCAAAACACCCTCAAACCCCAGCAAGTCAACCTCCAAATCACCTTGAAAACAACCCCAAAATCCGTGAGAAACATATCCACAATATATAGTCATCAACCTCCAATTACCAACCCAGCTTTCCCCACTTAAACCCACCAAGAACCAGCTGCAACTCGCCAATTTAAGCTGAAAAATAGCTTTCACTAGTAGGCGCCATCACGACGCTCGAGGGTGGGAAATTCGGGTCGTGACATACATACATACACACATACATACATATATATATATATATATATATATATACACACACATACATATATATAT
>MCJB01001325.1:8790-73796 GCA_002018475.1 Nicotiana obtusifolia | reverse complement strand
TATATATATATATATATTTATATTTCCAAATCAATTTCAATTATAAAATTCAATTAATTAAGCCAGCAAAGTGAGTTTAAGTAATTCACATATTACATGATAAAGTCCTAAGTCTACCCGAATATAAATATGCTTTAGCTACGTACGGACTCTTGTCACCTTGTGCGTACGTAGCACCCACAACTAGTAGCATATAACAATTATATCACCTAGGGGGTAGTTTCCCCCTCACAAGGTTAGGCAGAAGACTTACCTCGCTTCAAAGTTCGTCGACCAGGTCCAATGCTTCTCTAACTTTCAAACCAAATGCCCATCGATCCAAAACTAGTCAAACAAGTTGCAAATCAATCAAAATATACTCCAATGATAATTCCCAACTCCGCTCGAAAAGTCAACAAAATCAACCCTCGGGCCCACGTGTCCCGATTCCGAAAATTTTCGAAGATAAACATTACCATAGCACCACGAACTCAAATATGTAATTTATTCCCAATTTCATGTCCAATTTCATGGTCAAAATACAAAAATACTAAATTCTTGGTTTCTTCTTAAATTCCCAATATTTCCATAATTTTTCATGTTAAATCCTTATGAAATTCATGTATTTAGCTTACAACAAGTGGGAAATCACTTACCTTGTGTTGCTTGATGAAAACCTCCTCAAAGTAGCTCCCCAAATTCGGCCACCCAAGTGAAAATGAGAGGAAAGTGAGCCCACTCTCGAATTAAAAAGGGACACTGCCCAGATGACCCTTCTTTGCGAACGCGGCACCGACCTCGTGTTCGCGAAGCTCAACAACTCAGGACCCAAAAGAAGCCTCGTGTTCGCGAAGCTCAACAAACCAGGCTACTCTACGCGAACGCGAGACAGGGAACACGAACGCGAAGACCAAAGAAGCCACTAGGCCAGCTCCTTCATCGCGAACGCGAACATCTAATAGCGAATGCGAAGCCTTGCCCCCAATCTCATCGCGAACGCGTGACAGCAGTCGCGAACGCGAAGCACAAAATCTCAGCAGCCAAAAATCCTTCATCGCAAACCCGATAACCCCTACGCGTTCGCGATGAACAACACTAGAACCAGCAACAGCAACAGCAAAACATAGAAATGTTCCGAAACCATCCCGAAACACACTCGAGGCCCTTAGGACCCCGTCCAATCACACTAATAAGTCATAAAACATGATATGAACCTGCTCGAGGATTCAAATCACATCAAACAACATCAAAACTACGAATCGACGATCGAAACCTTTCTTTAAACTTTCAAGCATTCAAACTTCGACGAACGCGTCCCAATCATACTTAAACATTCCGGAATAACTCTAAATTTTGCGTGCAAGTCACAAATCAGGATACAAACCTATTCCAAGGCTTGGAACCCCAAAAGGACATCGATAACATTAAAATCCACTTCAAACCAAACTTATGAAATCCTAGAACTTCTAAAATGCCAACTTTCCATAATACGCGTCGAAATGCTCCCGGACCACCCGATACTCAATTTGAACATACGCTTAGGTCAAAAATCATCATACGAACCTGTTCGAACCTTCAAATCCTGATTTCGAGGTCGTTTACTCAAAAGTCAAACCTTAGTTAGTTCTTCCAACTTAAAGCTTCCGAAATTAGAATTTCCCATCCGAATCAACTTTGAACTTCCCGAAATTCGATTCCGACTGCACGTACAAGTCATAAAACATGAAGTGAAGCTACTCAAGGCCTCAAACTGCCGAACGACGCGCTAGAGATAAAAAAGACCGGTTGGGTCGTTACAATAGTAAATGTGTTTGTTACGTTTGATTAAAAATGCACAAGAAAATGATTGATTATATATAATAAGAATGCACTCAATCGTTAAAAAAAGATCATGTAAACTACTGAAATTTTGACATACTATATAGTATACTAACTATAATCATACGTATGGAAATAATAATAACAAAATGATCCAGTATATTAATCTGGAAGTCATCACATTTGTTCATGGGAGACACTGTAAATAATACTGGAGCTAAAGCAATGTGCATCACGCCAATGTCATAGACGTAATAATGAAATATTATAAACAACTCTATGACGTAATAGTTGTAATGATTACGTCATAAAATGTCATATTTATTACGTGATACAAAACAATGTGCATCACATAATATGTGAAAATAAGAACTCCAGCAGAAAAAAAAACCATATTTCTTGCAAATCCAACAAAAATTACTAGCTTACAAATGAACATACATCATCAAATCCAGCATATAAAAAAAAAATAGTGTGGCGAATTATCAGCAATTATGGGTTATGAGAAATAAAAAACTAACTCCGTTACTTTACACTTATCTTTTATAATGTACTGAATTACTACTTTTCAGAAGCCATATTTCCAGAGTAATATCACGGACCAAAAATATTTTAAAGAAAACAAAATAAAAAAGAATGAAAAAATTATGAGAAATAATAAATCCAGCTTATTGTACTGGAATATAATGAACAAAAGGCATGAAATCCAGCATATTATAGATAAAATCTAAAAAAAAGAAAGACACAACATAAAAATCTAAATCTCTAGCACGTCGCTTGAAATCCTGCAAAAAATACTAGATTAGAAATGAACAAACATTATCAAATCCGCTATATAAAAATAAAAAAGAGAGTATCAAATTATTAGAAATTACAAATTATAAATAAAAAAGAATTCCGCTATTTTATAATAATACAATACAATATACTGAAACTTATATCATAATTGCAAAAAGTGAATATGAAAAGAATAAAGGAAGTTTGAACGTCCAATGTATTATACTGGAAAAAAAATTAATTCGTACATCCAGTATAATATCCGGAAAAGCGTGCAATTATGTCATAGCAATGTAATAATTACAGAAATACATCACCCGATGCAAAATAATTATTATAGTAAGTGTTTTTGTTATGTTTTGTGGTTAAAAATGCACAAATAAATATTTAAGATTTCATCATTCACATTGCAAGTCTAAAAAAAATATAAAAAGACATAAAGTAACCCTTATTCAAGAAAATACATATGGTTGATTATATATAATAAGGAGACTGCACCCAATCGTTAAAAAAACAAAACTCTTTCACGTAATAGCTGTAATGATTACGTCAAGAAAAAGCAGATTTATTACGTCATGCAAAGCAATATGCATCACGTAATAGGTGAAAATCCAGCAAAGAATACTGACTTACAAATGAACATACATCATCAAATCCAGTATATAAAAAAAAAAGAGTGGCAGATTATCAGCAAAAATGGGTTGTATTGAATAACAACCCTTCAGAAGTCATATTTCTAGTGTAATCTACGGTGACCAAAAACATTTTAAAGAAAAGAAAATAAAAAATAATGACAAAATTATGAGAAATAATAAATCCAGCTTATTAGAAATCTAAACTCTAGCATATGTCGCTTGAGAAATCCCGCACAAAATACTGGATTAGAATTGAACAAACTTTATCAAATCGTAAAAACATTTTATAAATTACAAGTTATTATAAATAAAAAAATTTCTCTATTTTATAATATACAGGGCCTAAAAACATTTTAATAAAAATCAACTAAAAAATATTGAAAAAATTATAAGAAATAAGAACTTCGACTAGTTATACTGCAATACAAGGAACAAAATTTATGAATTCCAGCATATTATAAATAAAAATACAAAATAGAAACACAAACACATGCTAAAAATTAAAGACTCTAGTATATTAATGTAACGACCCGACCGGTTGTTTTGAGCTCTAGCACGTCGTTCGCCGGTTTGAAGCCTTGAGTAGCTTCACTTCATGTTTTATGACTTTTGCATGTGGTCGGAATTTTCGGGAAGTTCAGAGTTGATTCGGAAGGAAAATGCTCAATTTGGAAGCTTTAAGTTGGAAGAGTTGACCAAGGTTTGACTTTTGAGTAAACGACCTCGAAATCGAGATTTGAAGGTTCCAATAGGTTCGCATGATGATTTCGGACTAGGGTGTGTTTTAAGGTTGAGTATCGGGTGGTCCGGGAGCATTTCAGCGCTTATTGTGGAGAGTTAGCATTTTGAAGGTTTTAGAATTTCCTAAATTTGTTTTGAAGTGGACTTTGATGTTACAGATGTCCGTTTGGGATTCAGAGCCTTGGAATAGGAACTGTTGAATAAAACAATAAAACTACTCACACTAACCTACTGAATCTTTTCAATAATTTGGTGAACAGTAAGAGGCAGTTTTCCCATCAACTCCGTTTCCTTTTCTTTGAGCTTATCTTCACTTTCTTGCATGCATATATTAGAAAGAATTGCTAGACCAGTAGAAGCAGGCTGCCTTTCATTTGGTGCAGATGGTGTGTTCAAGTTTGATACAGAAATTTATTTTTCCTCTTCAGGTGTATCCGAAATTATATTCCCATCTTTAATATCGCGCATAATAGCTTCAACATTTGTACCTTCTGTTAGAACATCTGTTCCACTTCCTTGAGAGCACGCAGGTGCGCTATTTTGCGAAATATTTTGACTGGACTAAGGTGTGAAAATCACATATGTCCCATCATTTATTCTTTTAATAATAGCATCAATATTTGTACTGTTTTTTTAAAATAATAAGTGAAAGTGTATCATTGTAAAACAATCCATAACAAATTCTAGAACGCTCCCAAAACCCGGTGTCACAAGTGCATGAGCATCTACTAGAAGGTACAATAACAATACAACATCTTTCTGGAATACAAATTAGACAAAAAAAATGTAAATAACTCTGATGGAGACTCTGTATGCTGCGGATCATAACATGGGATGCACCTCAATATAAAGTCCTCGCAATAGCTGCGTCTTTGCGTCCACAAGACCACCAGAAATATATACCTGCATAGTAAGTGCAAAAGTATAGCATGAGTACGTAAATCAACACATACCCAGTAAGTATCTAGCCTAACCCCGGAGAAGTAGTGACGAGGGGTCAACATTGACACTTACTAGTGGTCCAATAAATCAAGTACAATAGAAAATAAACAAGTATGAGGCACGGTAATAAACAGTATAAACAAATATAGGTACGTGGTACGATCCTCCTCTGAACAGTAAACACAAGCTCTCAATTAACGGCTACATCCTCAACCGAAGTGTATATATAAATTAGTCCCCACCAGGTAGGTCGTCACAATTTAAATCAGGAAAACTCACAAATACATTGGCTTCTTGTCAAATATTACGCACAATTCTACCGAGGCGAACGACCCGATCCCATAAATGTGTTTCATGAAGTTGCCGAGGCAAACGGCCCGATCCCATAAGAGTATTTTATAGAAATGCCGAGGCAAATGGCCTGATCCCATGAGGCGAACAGTCCGACCCCACAAGAATATAATACTGCCGAGGCGAACAGCCCGATCCCATTTAAACATGATACTTGATACTGCCGAGGCATACAGCCCGATCCCATAAGAATATGATACTTTAACGGGTCCATGACCCCCCCCCCCCACGAATATACGTATGAGTTATGAAATTTAAGGAAGCTTTTCGATGAAAGCGCACAACGCAGGAGAAATTCATAGGGAAAACACAATTATTCCGCGGCTAATCAAGTAGCTCATCAAATCTCTACAATAGCGAGTCCGTCAATCTACGCAAGCTTAGTCTCAGGTCGTAACGAGAAATAAAGGAATTAAACAGGCAAGGATAACTCAATTAGTACAATTAAAGCATGCGTGAACCTAGGTCTACCCGAATATAACAAGGAATTCTAGCATACGCACGGACACTCGTCATCTTATACGTGCGCATCTCCCACAACATGTAGCATATAACAGGAATAACACCCACAGGGTAAATTCCACTCACAGGGTTAGACATGAGACTTACCTCGCTCCGAAGTTCCATAACCGGCTCTGACGCCTCTCTAACACATTAAACCGATGCCCATGGATCCGAAATAAGTCAAATAATGTTCAAACCAATAATAATATACTCTAATACTCATAATTAATTAATTTATAAAAATTTTTAACTCCGCTCAAAAAGTCAACAAGGTCAACCCTCGAGCTCACATATCGGGATTCCGAAATTTTTTGAAGATAAACATTACCCATAAAACCACGAACTCAAAAATACAATTTATTCCTAATTCCATTACAAATTTCGTGGTCAAAATCTAAAAATACGATTTGTAGGTTTTTCTTCAAAAATCCCACAATTTTCCACAATTTCCATGTTAAATCCTTACAGAATCCATGTAATTAACTTACAATATGTGAGAATTACTTACCTTACAATAGATGATGAAAATCTTGCCTCCAAGAGCTCCAAAAATCGCCCAACCAAATGAAAATGTGAGAGAAATAGGCTAAGTCCCGAAATGAAGTCTTAATAACAACCTCAGATGTCGCAAATGCGAAATTGGCATCGCAAATGCAAAGCCCGACCAATATTGTCTGTGTCGCAAATGCGACAAAAGTCTCGCTAATGCAAGCTCAGTGACTTTGCAAAAGCGACAGTTTGTTCGCAAATGCAAACTCCCTTGCCCCAGCCCATCTTCGCAAAAGCGAGAATTATCTCGCAAATGCGGCTATCGCAAATGCGATAAAATCCTCGCAAATGCAAGAACAGTGCACCAGAACCAGCTGAACCTATACAAACTCCTCCGGAACGCGTCTAAAACTCATTCGAGCCCTCGGGGCTCCAAACTAGATATCCACACAAGTCTAAAAACATAATGCGAACTTGCTCGGGTGATCAAAACACCAAAATAACCTCTAGAATGACGAATCGGACGCCAAAATGCATAAAAATCACAATGAACTTCAAGAACTTCTAGAATTGCAACCAATCGTCCCACAAATATCTAATCAACTCCGAATGACACAAAATTTTGCAGGCAAGTTCCAAATGATAAAACGGACCTATTCCATGTCCCAAACCTAAAATCCGAATGGGATAGCCTTAAATTCAAACTATGGTCAAACTTCGAAAAAATTCCAAACTTTCAAACATTCAAACTTCTACGAACGTGTCCAATTCATACTTAAACATCCCAGAATGATGCCAAACTTTACGCACAAGTCACAGATCACGATACGAACCTATTCCAAGGCTGAACCCTAAACAGACATCGATAACACCAACGTCCACTTCAAACCAAACTTAGGAAATTCTAAAACCTTCAAAATGCCACCTTTCCATATTAAGCACTGAAATGCTCTCGGACCACCAGATACTTAATCCGAACATACGCCCAAGTTCGAAATCATCATACGAACATATTGGAACCTTCAATCTCGATGCCGAGGTCGTTTACTCAAAAGTCAAACCTTAGTCAACTCTTCCACCATAAAGCTTCCAAATTGAGAATTTTCCTTCCGAAACAACGCCGAACTTCCCAAAATTCAATTCTGACCACACGTACAAGTCATAATGCATGAAGTGAAGCTACTCAAAGCCTCAAACCGCTGGGCGCCGCGCTAGAGCTCAAAATGACCAGTCAGGTCGTTACATTCTCCCCCACTTAAACATACGTTCGTCCTCGGATGTGCCAAGAACCTTTCTGGAGTTGACCAAAAATCACTGTTTAACACCTCGTGCACCTATCTATGCCACCACAACCCACGTGAGCCTATTATCCTGAGCCAGACTGAAGATCCTCCCTTTTTGTTTTAACCAACAAGCCTTAGGACCAAATTTTATATCCGGAATTCTCTACCAAGTCTGATTCCAACATACGAACACCGTAACATTCTCCACCTACTGTACCAAATATGATTATGCACCCATACTGAGATCACACAATGTACCGCACATTTCGTACGTCCATAATAACATCCTTCGTCTACAATAGCTGCAAATTCATGAACTAGATGCGCGTAGTATACAACATAACACACATAAGCCTGGTCTAAACACTCACAATACTGCAACGATGAAAGAGATGTGCAGGAACTCATAACCACCCATCAAATAAATATCTTATGGAGTTACCCCGTTTGACAAGAACCATTACCCCATCTGAACGGAATAGTGACATCCATCTCTTATGTAATTTTGGTGTTTTGAAAAAAACCAGACTTGAAGAGCCAAGAACATGACAAAGATGATAAAAACCCATAGAAGGGAAAAAATGCGGCAGGTCTACGACCGCAAAAGGGATATGCGTGTTGCAGACCAACCACAGAGTGAAGCAGACCATCCAGTTATAAGAGTAGATTCTGAGATCCATTGTGTGGACCGCATAATGATCGCACAAATGCAAAAAGAGTTTCTGTTAAAATAATTTTACGGTGTGATATACGGGCGCGAAATCAATATGCAGACCACATAATAAAAATGCGATGGAAAACTGGAGAACTGGGTAATCAACTCTGCGAAGGAAATGAAGATATGCGGACTGCGAAAGCATTCTGCGACCCATTCTGAGATCATGGACTTGATCTGCAGGATCATTTTTTCACTTTTTGACCACGACTTTTAGCCCATTATAAATAGAATAACTAGGATTTTTGTGGGACATCTTGTCTGAAAAAGAGGCTACACTTATAGCATTGAATATACCATTATTTTGGAAGCTTTTGAAGAGAGAATCTTGTCATCTTTATAAGTTTTATGACTTTATTTATTGCTTTTTTCTTGGATTCTTAGTATGAGTAGCTAGTTTTAAATACTAAGGTTTGACCCTGAATGGGTGTAATGTTAATGAGTGTTTATCGTTGAATATATATATAATGGTTGGTTGGTATCTATTCATTTCTCATGCTTAATTTATTGTTGATGGTTGCAAACATTGACTAATGCCATTTTACTCTATCTTTACTTGGAAAAGTGGGTTCGGGTTTGGTAGAATTGAATAGCAAAAACTCAAGGCTTTAAACCTTGTTTACTAGAATCGCTTAGGAATAAGTGGGTTCTATTTGACATATATTGGTTGTTCTTAATTGTAACTCTTTTATATTTGGAAAAATCATAAAGAGAAAATACTACCTAATTATTGGGAAATATTGGGTAGTCATTTAGGAACCATTTGCATATAAAAGGACCTTCCGTTAGAAATATATTATATTAACACCGATAGCATTACATTCCATTGATGGGGACACAAACTTGGTTTCCTAAATTAAATTATTACATTCTCGTAATAAAGTAGTTTTCTTGATAATTCACAATTACAACACTCTCTTTTTAAACTAACGGAGTAGGATTACGACTTAAGTCAAGTTTCACACTACTCAAGTAACCTTTTCACATCTATTCCCTGTGGGATTCGACGCCAACCTAGTTCGGTTATTATATTTGACATCAACCGCCTTACACCATTTATTAATGTGTAATTTGAGCATATCATTTGTATTTTACATTTTTCAATTGTGTGGTCCACAAGATAATTGTGCAGCCATATTGCTGTTTTGCTACAGCATTCCAAATTGTGCGATCTACACAAATCAACTGCGGTCCGCACTTCTTTCAACACTTAGCCACATTTTTGTCCGCAGTTCTTGTAAGTCACAATCAGCCCTATAGCACACTTGAAATCAAGTTAGAACAAAAATAACACCTAACTATCAAAGGAAAAAGAAAAGAAACATGGGTTGCCTCCCAAGAAGCCCCTGACTTAACGTCGCGGCACGAGCAGAATACCATTAATTGAACTGAATGACCGCCACAACGTGGCTATCTCTAACTTTTCCCAAGTAGTCCTTCACCCGGTGACCATTGACTCGGAATACTTCATTGTCTTTTTCCTTCAAGTCCAATGTGCCAAAAGGTGTCACACCCACAATTTCGAAAGGACCACTCCATTTAGACTTTAGTTTCTCGGGAAACATCCTCAACCTCGAGTTAAACAACAGTACAAGATCGCCCACCTTGAAATCTTTGTTCCAAATATCTTTGTCATGAAGATATTTCATCTTTTCTTTGTACAAGGACGAACTTGCATAAGCATGGTACCGAAACTCATTCAATTCATTCAAATGAACAACCCTCAAGTTAACGGCTACATCCCAATCAAGATTCAACTTCTTTAGAGCCCACATGTCTTTGTGCTCAAGTTCCACTGGAAGGTGACAAGCTTTCCGGAACTCCAACCGTTATTGATATTCCGATAGGTATTTTGTAAGCCGTCCGATAAGCCCATTGTGCACCATCAAGCTTCTTGGCCCAATCCGCCCGATTAGTATTCACTGTTTTGAACAAAATACTCTTTATCTCCCGGTTGGAAACTTCCACTTAAGCGCTAGCTTGTGGATGATAGGGAGTTGTGACTTTATTAGTAACACCATACTTGCTAAGTAAAGTTTCGAAAGCCTTGTTGCAAAAATATGACCCCCCATCGCTTATAATTGCCGACGGAGTACCAAATCTTGTGAAAATATTCTACTTCAAGAACGCCACCACACTTTTCGCCTCATTGTTGGGTAGAGCAACAGCCTCAACCCATTTGGACACATAATCCACCGCGACCAAGATGTAGATGTTTCCAGAAGAACTCACAAAAGGACCCACGAAATCAATACGCCACACATCAAAAATCTCAATCTCCAAAATGGTAGTGAGAGGCATTTCATTTTTCTTTGAGATTCCATCGGCCTGTTGTCATTCATCACATGTTTTCACTAGCTCACTAGCAACCTTGTAAAGAGTGGGCCAAAAGAAACCGCAACTAAGCACTTTGGCCGTCATTCTTGCTCCACCATGATGACCACCATATGGTGATGAATGACAAGCCCCAAGAATTTCACCTTGCTCTTCTTCTAGTACACATCTTCTAATCACCACATCCGTACAAATCCAGAAGAGGTATGGTTCATCCCAATAATAATCTTGACAATCTCGTTTGAGCTTCTTCCGTTGATTTGAAGAGAACTCATCCTGGATGATTCCACACACAAGGAAATTTGCTAGATCCGCGAACCATGGCACCTCTTTCATTAAAATAGCCATGATTTGCTCATCGAGGAAGGAGTCATTGATTTCAATGCCATCATGCGGCCTCCCCTCCTCTTCCAAACGAGACAAGTGTTCCGCCACTTGGTTTTCACTCCCTTTTCTATCTTGGATGTCAATATCAAACTCTTGCAACAAAAGGACTCATCTCATCAACCGAGCTTTGGAGTCCTTCTTGCTCATAAAATAACAAAGCGCCACATAATCCGTGTAGATAATGACCCTTGCACCCATCAAGTACGGGCGGAACTTCTCAATTGCAAACACAATGGCAAGGAGCTCTTTCTTCGTAACGGTGTATTTGACTTGGGCACTATTCATAGTCTTGATATCTTAGTAGACCGATTGAAAATTTTTGTTGATGCGTTGCCCCAAAAAAGCCCCAACCGCTACGTCACTTGAATCACACATGAGTTCAAATGGGACACTCCAATTTGGAGCGGTGATGATGGGAGTAGTTGTCAAATTAAACTTCAACAATTCAAATGCTCTCATGAAATCATCATTCAAGTTGAACTTAGCATCCTTCTCAAGAAGCTTGCACAAGGGATTCACCATCTTATAGAGATCTTTGATGAAGCATCGGTAGAAACCCACATGGCCTAAGAAACTCCGCACACCCTTTACCGAAGTTGAAGGTGGAAGTTTAGAAATCACCTTAATATTTGCCTTGTCAACTTCAATTCCATTCTTTGAGATTTTGTGACCAAGGACAATGCCTTCCTCAACCATGAAATGACACTTCTCCCAATTGAGCACCAAATTTGTTTCTTCACATCTTACTAACACTTTATTCAAATTTGCAAGACAATCATCAAAAGAATCTCCAACCACCGAGAATTCATCCATGAAAACTTCAAGGTAGTCCTCCAACATGTCCATGAAAATAGCTGTCATATACCTTTGAAAAGTCGCTGGTGCATTGCACAAATCAAATGGCTTCTGCTTGAAGGCAAAAGTACCATAGAGACATGTAAAGGTTGTTTTCTCTTGATCCTCCAGAGCAATAAAAATCAGGTTGTAGCCCGAATACCCATCAAGAAAGCAATAGAAAGCACGGTCGGCCAATCTATCAAGAATTTGATCTAAGAAAGGAAGTGGAAAATGATATTTCCTTGTGACTTTGATGAGCTTGTGATAGCCATACACACCCTCCATCCGGTCACCGTTCTTGTAGGAATCAACTCATTCCTGTCATTGGTAACCACCATCATGCCCCCTCTTCTTTGGGAAACATTGAACCGGAGAAGTCCACGAACTATCGGAGATGGGGTAGACAACCTCGGTATCCAACCACTCGATAATCTCCTTCTTGACAACTTCTTGCATAGCCTTATTGAGTTTTCTCTAATGTTCAATAGATGGTTTGGCGCCTTCCTCCAAGTTGATCTTATGCATGCAAAATGCAGGGTTTATTCCCCGAATATCCGCCAAAGTCCACCCAATAGCCTTTTTTTATCTTTTGTAGCACCGCCAAAGTGGAGTCTACATGCACGTTAGTCAAACAAGAGGAAAGAGTAACTGGTAAAGTAGAAAAAGGACCAAGAAATTCATAGCGAAAATGTGGAGGCGATGGCTTCAACTCTAGGGCAGGAGGCTCTTCAATAGAAGGCTTTGTAGGAGGAGTTTTCCTATTTCAAGATCCAACGACAATTTTTGGGGTGCATAGTTGTACGACCCCATTCCTTGTAAAGAGTGCACACATTCCAAGAAGCCATCCATCTCGCCATCATCAAAGTTGAGCAAGACGGCCTCCAACATATCACCAACAGTGATCATAGCACTTGATTCATCAACAATAACATCGGTCACCAAGTCCACAAAAGAGCACACCTCAATGTTATTTGGTTTCCGCATGGACTTGCACACATTGAATACCACTTTTTCATCACCAACTCGGAATGTAAGTTCTCTGGCTTCAACATCACAAAGAGCCTTCCTCGTAGCAAGGAAAGGTCTTCCAAGAATAATTGGCACATACATAATCAAGTTCATGATCTAAAATGACAAAATCAGCCGGAAGAATGAATTTATCAACATGAACCAAGACACATTCAATCACTCCCAAAGGTTTCTTCATAGTATGATCGGCCATTTGACATCTCATAGAGGTGGAGCTTGGTTTCCCAATTCCCAAGGTATTGAAGATCGAATAGGGCATCGATTAATACTTTCCCCAAGATTATAATGAGCTTTTGCAAATTCGGCACTTCCAATTATACAAAGGATCGTGAAAGCACCGGAATCCTCCAACTTAGGAGTCATTGAATGCACAAGTGCACTCAATTGATGAGTGACTTTGATGGTTTCAAAATTCATTGACCGCTTCTTTGTCATTAGATCCTTCATAAACTTTGCATACTTGGGCAGTTAATCCAAAGGTTTAACTAATGGCACATTGATTGAGAGACTCTTCATCAATTGAATGAACTTACTGAATTGATTCTAGCCATTTTTCTTGGCAAGTCTTTGAGGGTATGGAGGTGGAGGCTTAGGCAATGGTACCTTAGCCTTTTGCACTACCCGCTTCGGTATGTCAATAATGTGATGCCTAGACGGGCTCACCTCCTCTCGAGTCTCTTCCACACTATCATAAATATCAATCCGAACTTCATCATTTGATTGCACCACATTGTTCGACTTGTACCACTTGCTCATCATCCACAAGTTGCCTTTGACTTGAGGTGGGTTCATTCCCACCTCTTTCACTTCTTGTAGTAACGTCCATGGCATGCCCCGTGTTGTTTCCACTCTTTAGGTTTACTACCGTGTCACTTGGTAGTGCCTCCTTAGGACGAGAATTTAGAGCTTGAGAGATTTGCCCCATTTGAACTTCTAAGTTGCGGATTGATATGGTATGTGAGGCAAGTCGGGCATCCAAATCGGCATTCTTTTCCATCATTTTCTTAAACGTATTCTCAATATGCCACATCTCATTGTTTGAAGAATGCGGACCATGGGAAGGACAAGGAGGCAGGTTGTTTGGTTGTTGATACATCGGGGGCCTTTGAAAACCCGATCCCCGGTTGCCTTGATTATTGTTCCATCTGCCTTGATTATTACCCCCTCCCCCCCCAATTTCCTTGATTATTGCCACTCCAATTTCCTTGATTGTTGTTGTTACACCAATTCCCTTGATTGTTCTTGATTATTGTTGTTATGCCAATTCCCTTGTTTGTTGCCACCACTCCAATTTCCTTGGTTGTTAGAATTCCAATTGCCTTAATTGTTTTGAGGTCACCATTGTTGTTGGTTTGGGCCTTGGAAGTTATTTCTTTGCTCTTGAAAGTTGTTCACATATTGCACCTCCTCTTCTTGTTCATTGTAAGAATCATCTTGATCAAAACCACTATCCTCTTGCACATAATTCCCCACTCGATGTACTCGTGGACCCTTGGTCCTTCTTTGGTTACCATCATGTTCACCCCTTCCGTGGCATTGACTTGCTTTTTGAACTTGTTGAAGTTGAGCCTTTGCCAGTTGATTCATGGTGGTAGTCAATTCGGCAATGGCTTGCCCATAGTTATGCAACTCTTTGTGAAGGTGGATCACATTCGGATCACCTTGTGGAACATTAACCTGGGATTTCCACGCCGATGATGTTTCCACCATTTCATCCAAACTCTCACACGCCTCCGCATACGGTGTAGTCATATAGTTACCACCGACAAGTTTATTCATTACACATTGGTTGGTTGTGTTAATCCCAAAAAGGTTTGTTGAATCATGTTTTCCATCATATTGTTGTTGGGACATTCCTTGACCATTGTTCTATACCGCTCCCAAATCTCGTGTAATGGTTCATTCGGCTCTTTCTTGAATGCCAAATCTCATCTCGAAGTGCAGCCATGTGCCCCGGAGAGAAGAACTTAGAGATAAACTTTTCCGCCAATTCATTCCAAGGGTGAATGGAATGGTTCGGCAAACGTTCCAACCAATCTAAAGCTTTCCCCCGTAGAGAGAATGGAAAAAGCCTTAGCCTCAATGCATCCTCGGATACATTTGTTTGTTTGCTCCCCCAACAAGTGTCCACAAACCCCTTCAAATGTTTGTACGTATTTTGACTTGGAGCACCGCTGAAGAAACCTCGTTGCTCTAGCAAAGTGAGCATCACATTGGTGATTTGAAAGTTTCCTGCCCTAATACGGGGAGGAACTATTGCACTAGCATATCCTTCATTGGATAACAACCGGTGTGGAGCGGCTCATGGTGGAGGTGGGGGCGGAGCGAGGACATTGTCATGAGGCACTCGACCTCTTCTATTGGCTTGAGGTTCAAGAGGAACCTCATCAACTAGCTCATCCTCGACGTTCGCATAACCCAAAGGTTAATTTTCGAGCTCATTGTTTGCCATGGTTGTACCTATAATTTCTCAAAAAAATTAGTAACACGGAAGGAAAAGAAGATATTCCAAAACCAAACCCAAATATATAGCTAACACCATTTTAACTCCTCGGTAACGGCGCCAAAAATTGATCACACCCAGAACTCAATAAGAGATATGATATGGTCGTGTGCAATAATGGGGTCGAATCCACTGAGAGTTATGATGGGAGTTAGGAGTATATATTTGAAGCAGGCAATGGGTTATCTAAGATTACACTTCCACAACAAGGTTTTGTTTCCTATTTTCACTATTACTCTAATGAATGCAAGATAAAGAAAATAGATTCTAAATAAATGTTTTTGAGGTTTTTCCAATTAGATTAAAGGCCTAGTGCTGTGACCATAATCTAGGTGTTTGCCTAATGGGATAAAGATGTTAATGCTTGTTTTGTTGCTTGGGGTGTCTTATAGCTCCCAACTCTATGCTACCCACTCAATACCTCTCGGTCAGAAAGTGATTTTGCCCAATTTGGCTTTCTCAAGTCCAAATGGGTATCAACCAAAACAATTGATAAGAGCTCAAGTCGGGTAATTACTATCTCTAGGTTGAACCCTTTAATTAGGTTAATCATTCTCTCAATTAACCCAATTCCTTGTTAGCTAAGTTATCCTAGACTAGGTCTTTCTTTCTCAAGTAGAGACTAAATCAAATACGCATGAATCAATGTTTGCAACCATTAATTCTAAAATTGAAGCATGGACTGAGCTAAATAATCAACACCCAATCATTAACAAGCACGAAATTAGATACTCATAAGGTACACACTAGGGTTGGGTCACAACCCTAGTAAAAGTCTAGCTACTCATAATGGAAATTGCAAAAAATAGAGAAGGAAAGCTAATTAAACTCATAATAGAAGATTAAAATAATGAAATCTAATATTAAAACACCAAAATAATGTTAAACATCCTAAAGTAGTAAAGAAAAACGGCTACAACAGCTTCAGATGTTCAAACTTGACCTAATTTTGTGAAACTCGTCTATTTATACAGAGCCAAAAAGCTCGGACAAAAATATCCTTCGGGAGGTTCTGTGGCCGCACAACTCCATGTGCGGTCCGCAGATTTCATCAGCTGGTAGGAAGTGGAGTTTTGCGGCCACTCATTTCTGGACTGCGGCCGCGAGGCAATCTTCTGCAGCCACACAATTTTTGTGCGGCCTGCAATTCACAAAGGCTCCTGGACTTGGTTGTTTTGAATACTCTCTGATTTTTGACTCTTAACCGAGTTATGCGGCAACACAACTCATGTGCGGTTCGCACATTGCTGAAAGTTCTGCTAAATTTTTCTTCTTGATTTGCGGCCGCAGATGAAATTCTACGGTCCGCAATTTCTTCTGCGGACTGCACATTTGTGCTTCTGCGCCCTTTATTGCCTTGTGCTCTAGAACACTCCTTTTTTATTCAGATTTCATCTTGGGAGACCAAACTTCCAGCATTCCTACAATTTTACAAAATTTTATTAGTTTTGGGAACACAATTCAATACTTTCTGACTAAAACAAAAGGTAAAAGGTGCTAATAAGCAGTCAAAATCTCCACTTATCAGGGCTGCAGATCACAATGATCAGCCAAGTGAGCAACATGCTTAATAATTTCAAGAGGAAGAACATAAACTCCCTCATGCACACTTGAGTGTAAAATAATCTTTTTATCAGAATCATTTATCTCCATATCAGCAGCAACAGCGTCTTCAGCAGGGTCATGATCAACTGAATAATTTGTCTCCATATCAACAGAAGCAGTGACATTACTAGGAGCATGATCCGCTGCATTAGCACTTGATTGACTTGACTGTGTCAAAAGATTAAAGTTAGGGAACGAATCCATGGATTTCCTCTTTCTTTTTCTATTATACGACAAAGTTCGCTGTTGCAAAAAAACAAAAAAGAAATTCAGAGATTAAGGTCCATTACAACATTTTACAACTGTTGAATAAAACCATAAAACTACTCACACTAACCTGCTGAATCTTTTCAACAATTTGGTGAACAGAAGAGGCGATTTTCCCGTCAACACCATTTCCATTTCTTTGAGCTTACCTTCACTTTCTTGCATACATATATCAGAAGGAGTTGCTAGACCAGTAGAATCAGGTTGTCTTTCATTTGGTGCGGATGGTGTGGTCAAGTTTGATACAGAAATTTATTGTTCCTTTTCAGGTGTATCCAAAATTATATTCTCATCTTTAATATTGCGCATAATAGCTTCAACATATGTACCTTCTGTTAGAACATCTGTGCCACTTCCCTGAGAGCTCGCAGGTGCGCTATTTTGCAAAATATTTTGACTGGACTGAGGTGTGAAAACCATATATGTCCATCAATTATTTTTTTAATAATAGCATCAATATTTGTACAGTTTCGTTAAAATAATAAGTGAAAGTTTATCAATGTAAAACATTCCATAACAAATTCTAGAACACCCCCAAAATCCGGTGTCACAAGTGCATGAGCATCTAGAAGGTACAATAATAATACAACATCTTTGTAGAATACAAGTTAGACAAAAAAAATGTAAATAACTCTGATGGAGACTCTGTATGCAGCGGATCATAACATGGGATGCAGCTCATCGTAAAATCCCCGTAATAGCTACGCCTTTGTGCCCACAAGACCACCAAAGATATATACATGCACAATAAGTGCAGAAGTGTAGCATGAGTACGTAAATCAACACGTACCCAGTAAGTATCTAGCCTAACCCCGGAGAAGTAGTGACGAGGGGTCAATATTGACATATACGAGTGGTCCAATAAATCAAGCAGAATAGAAAGTAAACAAGTATGAGGCATGGTAAATAAACAGTGTATAGAAATATAGGTACGTGGTACGATCCTCCTCTGAACAGTAAACACAAGCCCTCAATTATCGGTTACCTCCTCAACCGGAGAGAGAGAGAGTGTGTGTGTGTGTGTGTGTATATATATATATAATAGTCCCCACTAGATAGGTCGTCACAATTTAAATCAGGAAAACTCACCGATACACTGGCTTCTTGTCAAATATTATGCACGATTCTGACGAGGTGAACGACCCGATCCCATACGAGTATTTTATAGAAATGTCAAGGCAAAAGGCCCGATCCCATATGAATATGATACTGCCGAGGCGAACAGCCCGATCTTATAAGAATATAAGATTGCGAAGGCGAACGGTTTGATCCTATAAGAATATGATACTTGATAATGCCGAGGCGAACGTCCCGATCCCTTAAGAATATGATACTTAAAGGGGTCCATGACCCCACTCACGAATATACGTGTGAGTTATGAAATTTAAGAATTTTTTTTAATGAAAACGCACAACAAGGGAGAAATTCGTAGGGGAAAACACAATTATTCGGCGGCTAATCAAGTAGCTCGTCAAATCTCTACAATAGCGAGTCCGTCAATCTACTGAAGCCTAGTCACAGGTCGTAACGAGAAATAAAGAAATTAAACAGGCAAGGATAACTCAATTAGTACAATTAAAGCATGGCGTGAACCTAGGTCTACCCGGATATAATCAGGAATTCTAGCATACGCACGAACACTCGTTATCTCATACGTGCGCAGCTCCCACAACATGTATCCTATAATAGGAATAACACCTACAGGGTAAATTTCCCCTCATAGGGTTAGACAGGAGACTTACCTCGCTCCAAAGTTCCATAACTGGCTCCGACGCCTCTTCAACACCTCAAACCGATGCACATCAATCTGAAACTAGTCAAATAATGTGCAAACCAATAAAAATATAATCTAATACTCATAATTATTCAATTTATTAAAATTCCTAACTCCGCTCGAAAAGTCAACAAGGTCAAACCTCGGGCTCACGTGTCCGGATTCCAAAAAATTTCGAAGATAAACATTACCCATATCACCACGAACTCAAATATATAATTATTCCTAATTCCATGTCCAATTTCGTGGCAAAAATCCAAAAATACGATTTCAAGGTTTTTCTTCAAAAACCCACAATTTTCCACAAGTTCCATGTTAAAACCTTATAGAATCCATGTAATTAACTTACAATATGCGGGAATTACTTACCTTGCAATAGATGATGCAAATCTTGCCTCCAAGAGCTCCAAAAATCACCCAACCAAATGAAAATGTGAGAGAAATGGGTTAAGCTCTGAAATGAAGTCTTAATAACAGCCTCAGATGTCGCATTTGCGACATGAGGCTTGCAATGCGAAATTGGCGTCGCAAATGCGAAGCCCGACTAACACTGTCTGCGTTGCAAATGCGTCAAAAGTCTCACAAATGCGAGCTAAGTGACTTTACAAAAACGACAGTTTGTTCGCAAATGCGAACTCCCCTGCCCAGCCCATCTTTCCAAAAGCGAGAATGATCTCACAAATGCGGCTATCGCAAATGCGAGAACAGTGCGCCAGAACCAGCCGAACCTCTACAAACTCCTTTGGAACGCGTCCAAAACTCATTCGAGCCCTCGGGGCTCCAAACCAAATATCCACACAAGTGTAAAAACATATCACGAACTTGCTCGCGCGATCAAAACACCAAAATAAACTCTAGAATCATAATCGGACGCCAAAACACATAAAAACCACAATGAACTTCAAGAACTTCTAGAATTGCAACCAATCATCCTAAAAATATCAAATCAACTCCGAATGACACCAACTTTTGCAGGCAAGTTCCGAATGAAAAAATGGACCTATTCCAAGTCCAAACCCAAAATTCGAACCTGATAACCTTAAAATCAAACTATGGTCAAACTTAGGAAAAATTCCAAACTTTCGAACATTCAAACTTCAATGAACGCGTCCAATTCAAACTTAAACATCCTGGAATGACGCCAAACTTTACGCATAAGTCACAAGTCACGATTCGAACCTATTCGAAGGTTCGGAACCCCAAACGGATATCGATAACACCAACGTCCACTTCAAACCAAACTTAGGAAATTCTAAAACCTTCAAAATGCCAGCTTTCCATATTAAGCGCTGAAATGCTCCCCGACCACTCGATACTCAAGCCGAACATACGCTCAAGTCTGAAATCATTATACGAACATACTGGAACATTCAAATCTTGATGCCGAGGTCATTTACTCAAAAGTCAAACCTTAGTCAACTCTTCCAACATAAAGCTTCCGAATTGAGAATTTTCCTTTCGAAACAACTCCGAACTTCCCAAAATTCAACTCCGACCACACGTACAAGTCATAATGCATAAAGTGAAGCTACTCAAGGCCTCAAACCGCTGGGCGACGCGCTAGAGCTCAAAACGACCAGTCAGGTCATTACATTCTCCCCCACTTAAACATACGTTCGTCCTCGAATGTGCCAAGAAACGTTCCAGAGTTGACCAAAAATTACTATTTAACACCTCGTGCACCTATCTATTCCACCACAACCTACGTGAACCTATTATCCTGAGCCAGACTGAAGATCCTCCCTTTTTGTTTTAGCCAACAAGCCTTAGGACCAAATTCCAACATCTGAAATTCTCTACCAGGTCTGATTCCAACATATGAACACTGTAACATTCTCTACCTACTGTACCAAATATGATTATGCACCCATACTGAGATCACACAATGTATCGCACATTTCGTACGTTCATAATAACATCCTCCGACTACAATAGCTGCAAATTCATGAACCAGATGCCCATTGTATACAACATAATGCATATAAGCCCGATCTCAACCCTCACAATACTGCAACGATGAAAGAGATGTGCAGGGACTCATAACCACCCATCAAATCAATATCTCATGGAATTTCCCCGTTTGACAAGAACCATTACCCCATTCTGAACTGAATAGTGACATCTTGTCTTTAATATACTTTACATTAATTCGATCGCACTTATTTTAGGTCCAATAGCCTCGTCTCACCGAGTACAAGCTGCTCAGGCAATAAGCCACCTCAAACACTGACTAAAATCTCACATCATGCCATCAATGCGCCAACAAGCTACAACTCGAATATGACACATAAGGAAGAACGAACTCTAGCAAAGAACTACCCAGCCTGTGTAATGAATAAAACGGTCAATAAATGCTATGAACCTTTCTAGGAGATGAGAAACAAGACACACAAAACAAGTATAGGGAACCGTACTCAACATCTCACTATTGAGGTGTGCAACCCGATCCACACATGATACCATTGCAGCGTGTAACCCGATCCAAACATCGTACCCGTGGCGGCGTGCCACCCGATCCACACATAACAATTAATAAGAAAATACCCATCGAGCCATAATGCGCATACCTACGAAATGCCCGAATATCGACCACAAGCACGCCAAGTGAATAAATACAACCCTGGGGAGATGGATAGCGCCACGCACTACAAAAACTCAAGCACGGGTAAGGTGCAATAAAGACAAGCTACACAGGACCACAACCAAAGGAATAGAGCACCTCTCCGTCATAACCTCTCTCGTCGGCGACAACACCAAAATTTCCATACCTAATTTCAAATCTCTAACAATCAAATGTATAACACATCACACTTATACGATCTTCCCGTGGGATATACTTCCATGACCTTCCGCACCAGGTAGTAAAATCTGAACATTAATGGCCATCGACCATGCTATTTCAACTTCAATACCCAACACTTCTTCCATAAAACAGACCATCCTCAAACTGCCCAAAAATAATGCCAGCATACTCTGAACACCTTAAACCTTCCCCTCACTCCTCTGAACTCGTGATATTCTTATCAAAATCAAACCATAACCTTGATCCTCAACTTCCAATCTCCATACTGCTCACTGCACCCATCATACCGCTATGCGAGAGTCCAAGAATTTCATCAAAATCCCATGAACCACAAGTAGAATAAACACTTCATCGGCTAGAACCCCATTTCACTCCACTTATTTTAGAAGAACAATTGCAACATGCAACCAAATTCCCATAATCGCAGAAAATCAAATCTCCATTTGTAGTCTAAACTGCCATAACTCTTCCAGAATCCATTTACACATAATAGGACCATCAGAATCAAATACTTCCAAATCAATCGAATCATGGAAGCAGCCAATCTCGCACGTACAGCCACAAATCACCTGTATAGTCTTACCACACCGAAGGAATCGATAATTTCCTTAACCATGCCGATCCAAACCACTACCAGGCTGACTTACCTTCTTCCGCTTTCTTCTTGACTTACTTTCAGAATCAATACCTTTATTCAATCATATAATGGTTCCCAATAACACTCATCCCGAGCGACACAAATCGCGAGACCACGTCGTTTTAATACCCATAAGCCATCTCATACCCTCCACGTGCACTCCATAGTATCTCCAACTGATGCACCTGTGCTCATTAGATCTTCTGCGAATCTGAAGTTGTTTCTCCTACTTCTCTAACTCTGCTGCAAAACCCAATCTTCAACCACATAACGAACCAGAAAATCCTTAAGCACCACACCTTAAATCTTGAATCCACTAGGACCATTATTCAGAGTCACCCACTCTAATCCAATCTCGATTATTTAACCAAATAACTCGTGCTCCTTTAGAACATAAGCACTCCCATGAAGCAACCGGATGAATCCTTTTCCTTTCCCATCACATCCATAGAGCATAACTTCTGAGTCATCCCCAGCATTTGTACACGAATCAATAAGGCAAAATGTAACACATATATGTCAAACTTCCTTGTCCAAAATTCCTCGTCCTCTTGGTCGTAAATAATTCGCCAATGCACCGATAACCAAAATTACACAGGCACACGACCATGTGGCTCACTTATAGACGGTGGGCTCCCCCACTTAGCTTTACGCTACAACCACTAGATCCAGACCCCACGACGACCTCTTCTTCCCAGTTACCATGCTCTCATACCGTTGTTGAGCCAAATTTCTCGTAAGTTCTTATTGGACTAATCATAACACATCTCGAATTATCTGCCACAATCGTACACTCGACCTGCTAACCATCGTACCATCTTCTTCAAGCGATACGAGCTCACCTCGCAGTACATTCATCCCATGTTAGGCAGAAAGTAGAACTCTTCGTGGGAACTTCATCAAAATCATGCATGTGCTAACCCACTCACAGGAGATGGCCAATATGTTTACCCTCATCTCGACCTCTTCTAACTTCATGGCTATAGTTGCATCCATTATGAAATCAACTAACCTCCTCAAGTCCACACTGATCTGCCATCCGTAAGAATCCCTTCATTCATTAACACTACCTGAAGGTCCAACAACGTGTTTGAAACACGAAGCTGTAACTCTCCCAAGACAATGATCGAATACTTCACTTTTTCCTACATTCCAATCAAGCCCTTCCGTCACGTTCAAAATTCCCAAGTAAGAAACCACCTCAGAGATCATCTCCCTCGAACCATCAACCCTGGAAACGCCGGTCCGATTCTGAAGTCGCAACGCACAACCATCCCTGATAATTTCCTCTTAGGTTCTATCTCACAACATCATGCCCAAAGGCAACCAAATGAAGACCAACATGCCGATGAGCCTCAATGCATTCAATCAAGGACGGCGACACCATAATATTGACAAGAATTCCACCAAATTTGAAAATATCAAATCTCGATTGCAGGCAACATCAACACTAGGCTGAAATGACAAAACACCCCTCCACAAGGCGATGATAATAGCCCACTCAAATACGTAGGGAGAAACATCCTGCACCACATCTGCGGTACCTTTACAATTCCTTGATGCCCAATTTATAACAAGCGCTCAACACTATACAAGAATGAGTAGAAAGGAAATGAAGGCATAAGCCTCAATGGAATCAAATCGCACGACAAGGAATCAAGAAGGAAAGTGCTTCTAACAGCCCTGTAGCATCTCGAAGATAAGTACAGACGTCTCCGTGCCGATCCACAAGACTCTACTAGGCTTGCTCATGACTCGTGAGACCTAAGTGAACCTAACGCTCTGATACCAAGTTATCACGACCCAAAACCCACTATAAGCCGTGACGGCGCCCAACGTCTCCGTTAGGTAAGCCAACACTTAATTATTTATTTTATTATTTTTAAAATCATGAATCTTACTTAGATAGAGAGGTCATTGCATTAAAATAAATCGTGGTTACGTACAGTTTTGTTAAAATAATAAGTGAAAGTGTATCAATGTAAAACTATCCATAACAAATTTTAGAACACCCCCAAAACCCGGTGTCACGAGTGCATGAGCATCTATTAGAAGGTACAATAACAATACAACATCTTTCTGGAATACAAGTTATATAGAAAAAAAATATAAATAACTCTGATGGAGACTCCGTGTGCTACAGATCGTAACATGGGATGCAGCTCACCGAAAGTCCCCGCAATAGCTACGCCTTTGCACCCACAAGACCACAAGAAATATATACTTGCACAATAAGTGCAGAAGTGTAGCATGAGTACGTAAATCAACACGTACCCAGTAAGTATCCAGCCTAACTCCGGAGAAGTAGTGACGAGGGGTTGACATTGACACTTACTAGTGGTCCAATAAATCAAGTACAATAGAAAGTAAACAAGTATGAGGCATGGTAAATAAACAGTGTAAACAAATATAGGTACGTGGTACGATCCTCCTCTAAACAGTAAACAAAAGCTCTCAATTATCGGTTAACTCCTCAACCAGAATATATATATATATATATATATATAATAGTCCCCACCAGATAGGTCGTCACAATTTAAATCAGGAAAACTCACGGATACACTGGCTTCTTGTCAAATACTACGCACAATTATGCCGAGGCGAACGGCCCGATCCCATAAGAGTGTTTCATGAAGTTGCCCCCGATCCCATAAAAGTATTTTATAGAAATTCCAAGGCAAACAGCCCGATCCCATAAGAATATGATACTGCCGAGGCGAACAGCCCGATCCCAGAAGAATATGATACTTGATATTGCCGAGGCGAACGGCCCGATCCTATAAGAATATGATACTTTAAAGGGTCCTTGACCCCACTCACGAAGTGAGTTATTAAATTTAAGGGAGCTTTTTGATGAAAACGCACAACACGGGAGAAATTCGTAGGGGAAAAAACAATTATTCCGCAGCTAATCAAGTAGCTCGTCAAATCTCTACAATAGCGAGTCCTTCACTCTATGAAAGCCTAGTCTCAGGTCATACTCATAAATGAAGGAATTAAACAGGCAAGGATAACTTAATTAGTACAATTAAAGCATGGCGTGAACCTATATCTACCCGGACATAATCAGGAATTCTAGCATACGCACGGACACTCATCACCTCATACGTGCGCAGCTCCCACATCATGTAGCATATAATGGGAATAACACCTTCGGGGTAAATTCCCCCTCACAGGGTTAGACAGGAGACTTACTCGCTCTAAAGTTCCATAACCGGCTCCGACACCTCTCTAACACCTCAAACCGATGTCCATCGATTCGAAACTAGTCAAACAATGTGCAAACCAATAAAAATATACTCTAATACTCATAATTAATCAATTTATAAAAATTCCTAACACCCCTCGAAAAGTTAACAAAGTCAACTCTCGGGCCCACGTGCCCGGATTCGGAAACTTTTCGAAGATAAAAATTACCCATAATACCACGAACTCAAATATACAATTTATTCCTAATTCCATGTCCAATTTCGTCGTCAAAATCCAAAAACACGATTTCTAGGTTTTTCTTCAAAATCCCACAATTTTTCATAATTTCCATGTTAAATCGTTAAAGAATCCATGTAATTAACTTACAATACGTGGGAATTACTTACCTTGCAATAAACGATGAAAATTTTGCCTCCAAGAGCTCCAAAACTCGCCCAACCAAATGAAAATATGAGAGAAATAGGCTAAGCCCCGAAATTAAGTTGTCACGACCCCAATTTCCCACCGTAGGATGTCGTGACGGCACCTAGTCTCTAAGACTAGGTAAGCCTAACAAGCATGTAGAATAATTAAAATAATAATCTAAAAGCTCAAAACGTCTGCGTAAAGTAAAAACTGTAACTCCAAGTGTATACAACTCCCAAACCCCGTAGATATATGTAACAAGCTTCAGATACAATGTTGCAAATACCCTAAACATCACTCGCTATCAAAACATAAAGATAAAAGGAGAAGACGGGATAGAAGGGGACTCTGAGGCCTGCGGACGCGGGCAAGTGTACCTTGAAGTCTCCAAGTAGCAGCATAAATCTCTAATATCGAGGCTGATAAAATGTACCTGGAACTGCACAAAAATATGTGCGAAAGCGTAGTATGAGTACACCACAATGGTACCTAGTAAGTGTCAAGCCTAACCTCGGTAGAATAGTGACGAGGTCAGGTTAGGGCCCTACTGGGAATAATAAGAACAAGGCAGAAGATATAATGATATAATAAAATGACAGGGAAGTGTAGCAATAAGAATTTACGGAAGTTACAACACGGAATCAAAAAAACAAATACAACACGTAAAGAAGCAAGAATTTTATAAGTTAAGGAACAACAACAACAAACAATACAGCAAATTGAGGAAATCAACAAGGGCACTCCCGAGATACCGCCTCGTAGTCCCAAACGTAAGTATCTCACAATCCTTCCTTATACCACCCATGCGTATCAATAATCACAATGGCACGGAAGAAACCTCGTGCAAACAATAACAACCACACGGCAGAAACCTCGTGCCGTAATAACAATCCGAACGGCAGAAATCTCGAGCCACAATAACAATCTGCACGGCAGAAATCTCGTGCCACAATAACAACTCGCGCAGCTGAAACCTCGTGCCACAACCAACAAATCACCTCAACAATAATCACGAAAACCAAAACATAACAATTGAACAATGATATTTCAACAGTTAAATAATGAATACAGAATCAAAAAAGCAGGTAATTTAACTAAGCATGATGTACAAATTGCAAATAAGAGATAAGACACGTAGCCATGTGAAATTAGGCTAAACATGATGATTACACATGCTAGAGTAACTCAATTAAGGAAATAAAAAGGAAACTACTTAGCAAAAAATCGAATTTTAAACATTTAGCCTGAGTACGCACTCGTCCCCTCGCGTACACGTCCTTCAAATATTGCAAATTACCATAACAGTACCAAATTGTAAGGGAAATTTTCCCCCACACAAGATTAGACAAGTCACTTACCTCAAACCATGCTCAATCAATCAATAAGAAGGCCTTTCCCTTGATTTTCTGACTCCGAACAGCTCATATCTAACCAAAAACAATTACATACTATAAATATATCTATAGGAACTAATCTAAATAATGAAATTATGATTTTTAGCAACAAATTAGAAAATCGTTCCAAAAGGTCGACCTGGGCCCACGTCTCGGAACCCGACCAAAATTATAGAATTCGAACACCTATACGATATCGAGTCAAACCATAAAAATAAAAATTCAAATCCGATCTCATTTTGCCTTTCGAAACTCAAGAATTCGGTCTAAGAACTACACCTTTTTCCCAAATGTTTCAACCCAAATCCTTAATTAAATGAAGAAATCGAAGATAGATTAGTGAAAATTAATCAAAAACGAGTTAGGAACTCTTACCCCAACAATGCCTCTGAAAATCCCTCAAATTATTGCCTTAATCCGAGCTTGGAATGCCCAAATATGAAGAAAATCACAGAACCCTCGAATTTAAGGTTTAGTCCAACCTTTTCGCTCCTACGGAAACTTAACTGCACCTGCGGTTTCGCCTTTGCGGAAAATCCTCCGCTTTTGCGGACATGCCTCAAGGATCCCTTATCTTCTGCAATCCTACCTCCACATCTACGCAATCGCAGATACGAAATTTCCATCGTACCTGTGCAAGCTCCCCTACTGGCCAACTCCGCTTCTGTGCCCATCACGCCGCATCTGCGACCACGCAGGGGCGGAAATTTCCTCGCACCTGCCACCACTGAACACCCCCGTCCGAGGTCGCTTCTGTTCTCTAGTGCTCGCTTCTGCGAGCTCGCACTAGCGATCAAAATTACGCAGGTGCAGTTGCATCAGAATTGGTGTACTTTAGCAATTCTCAAGTCCCAACCCTGACCCGATAATCGTCCGAACTTCACATGAGGCCCCCGGGACCTCAACCAAATATACCAAAAAGTTCTAAAACATGATACGAACTTAGTTGAGCCTTTAAATCACATCAAACAATGCAAAAACTATGAATCGCGCGTTGATTCAAGCCTAATAAACTGTAAACTTCTAATTCGATGTTGAAACCTATCAATCACGTCTAATTGACCTCAAATTTTGCACACAAGTAACAAATGACACCACGGACCTACTCCAACTCCCGGAACTCCAATCTGAGCCCGGTATCCATAAAGTCCACTCTCGGTCAAACTCTCCGAAATTCCACCAATTTCCAACTTTCGCCAATTAACACTAAAATGACCCTCGGACCTCCAAATCAACATCCGGACACGCTCCTAAGGCCCAAATTATCATACAGAGCTATTGGAATCATCGAAACTCCATTCCGGAGTCATCTTCACACAAGTCAAACTACGGTCAACTTCTACGACTTAAGCTTCCACTTTAGGGACTATGGGTCCCATTATACTCCGAAACTCTCCCGAACCCGGCACCAAGCACCCCGGCAAGACACATAACCAAAAAAATAAAATAGAGGGAGTAATAAATAGGGGATCAGGGGTAATACTCTCAAAACGACCGGACGGGTCATTACATCCTCCCCCTCTTAAAACAAATGTTCGTCCTCGAACGAGTATAGAGAGATACCTGAAGTGGTGAAAAGATAAGGATAACGGCTACGCATATCATGCTCGGTCTCCCAAGTTGCCTCCTTGACTGGCTGGCCCCTCTACTGAACCTTCACTAAAGCGATGTTCTTCGACCCCAACTTTCAGACCTGCCTGTCCAAAATGGCTACCGACTCCTCAACATAAGATAGATCCTTGTCCAACTGAACTGGGCTGAAGTCTAACACATGAGATGGATCACCGTGATACTTCCTAAGCATAGAAACATGGAACACAGGAAGAACTGCTGCTACACTGGGTGGTAGTGCAAGTCCGTAAGCCACCTCTCTAGCCCTCTCAAGAATCTCAAAAGGTTCGATATACCTAGAGCTCAACTTGTCCTTCTTCCCAAACCTCATAACATCCTTCACGGGAGAAACTCGGAGCAAGACCCGCTCGCCAACCATGAATGTAATATCGCGAACCTTCCGATCAACATAACTCTTTTGTCTGGATTGGGCTGTATGAAGTTGATCCTGAATCAATTTAACCTTTTCCAACGAATCCTGAACCAAGTCTGTACCCAATAGCCTAGCCTCGCCTTGCTTAGACCAACCCACCGGGGACCGGCACCGCCTACCATACAAAGCCTCATACGGGACCATCTAAATGCTCAACTGATTGTTGTTGTAGGAAAACTCTGCAAATGGCAAGAATTGATCCCAAGAACCCCCAAACTCCATCACACACGCATGAAGCATATCATCCAGTATCTGAACAATGCACTCGGACTGTCCGTCCATCTGAGGATGAAATGCTGTACTCAACTCCACCCGAGTACCCAACTCATGTTGTACAGCTCTCCAGAACCATGATGTAAACTGCATACCCCAGTCAGAGATGATAGATAGCGGCACGCCATGAAGCCTGACAATCTCGCGAATGTAAACTTGAGTCAGCTGCTTCGAGGAGTAAGTAGTCACCATTAGAATGAAATGAGATGACTTGGTCAATCTATCCACAATCACCCAAACTGCATCAAACCTCCTCTAAGTCCGTGGGAGCCCAACAACAAAATCCATTGTGATCCGATCCCATTTCCACTCCAGGATCTCTAGCTTCTGAAGCAATTTGCCTGGCCATTGATGCTCATACTTCACATGCTGACAATTTAGACACTGAGAAACGTATTTCACTATTTCCTTCTTCATCCTCCTCCACTAATAATGCTGCCTCAGGTCCTGATACATCTTTGCAGAGAAGAGAATCAACTCACGCAAACCATCTAAATTGGGCACACATAGCCTGCCCTACATCCGTAAGACACTGTCCTCTCCAATAGTGACCTCCTTGGCATCACCGTGCTGAACTGTGTCCTTAAGGACAAGTAGATAGGGGTCATCATACTGACGCTCTTTGATACGATCATAAATAGAAGACTGAGAAACCACACAAGCCAAAACTCGACTCGGCTCAGAAACATCCGATCTAACAAACTGGTTGGCCAAGGCCTGAACATCCAATGCTAATGGCCTTTCTGCTACAGGTAGATATGCTAAGCTGCCTAAACTCTTTGCCTTGCGACTCAAGGAATCGGCCACCATATTGGCCTTCCCGAGATGATATAGAATGATGATATTATAGTCCATAAGAACCTCCAACCACCTCCTCTACCATAAGTTAAGATCCTTCTATTTGAACAAATGTTGTAGACTCTAGTGATTGGTGTAGACCTCACAAGGGACACCATACAAGTAGTTCGACCAGATCTTCAAGGCATGAACAACAGCCGTTAACTCGAGGTTGTGGACAGAATAGTTATTCTCATGCACCTTCAGCTGTCTAGACACGTCGGCAATCACCCTACAGTTCTGCATTAACACCGCACCAAGACTAATGCGCAACGCATCATAATACACCGTATAGGACCCCAAACCAGTAGGCAATACCAACACCGAGGTTGTAGTTAAAGCAGTATTGAGCTTTCGAAAGGTCTCCTCACACTCCTCAGTCCCCCTGAACGGAGCACTCTTCTGGGTCAGCATGGTCATAGGTGTTGCAATAAACGAGAAAACCCTCTACAAAATGATGGTAATACCCCACCAAGGCAAGAAAACTCTGAATCTCCGTAGCTGAGGACGTTCTGGGCCAACTCTATACTGCTTCAATCTTCTTCGGATTTACCTTGATCCCTTACTCGACACTACACTAAATCTAGCCAGAATTCATACTTCAAAAATTTTGCATATAACTTCTTTTCTCTCAAGGTCTGAAGCACAGTCCTCTGGTGCTGCTCATGATCCTCCCAGCTCCGGGACTACACCAGAATGTCATCAATAAACACAATGACAAACAAGTCAAGATACGGCTGAAATACACTGTTCATCAAGTGCATGAATGCGGCTGGGGCGTTGGTCAGCCCAAAAGACATCACAAGGAACTCGTAATGTCCATACCGAGTCCTGAAGACAGTCTTCGGGATATCTGGCTCCCGAATCTTCAAATGTGAATGCAAGTTGATCTTAGAGAACACTCTAGCACCTGAAGCTGATCAACTAGGTCATCAATACGTGACAATGGATACCTGTTCTTCATTGTAACCTTGTTCAACTGGCGATAATCAATACACATTCGCATAGAACCATCCTTCTTCTTTACAAATAAGACAGGAGCACCCCAAGGCGACACATTGGGCCGAATGAAGCCCTTATCAAGCAACCCTTGTAACTGCTCCTTTAACTCTTTCAACTCTGCTGGGGCCATATGATAGGGTGGAATAGAAATGGGTTGGGTGCCTTGTAAAAAATCAATACCAAAGTCGATATCTCTGTTAGGCGGCATGCCCAGAAGATCCGCCGGGAATACATCTAGATAATCCCTTACTACCGGAACTGACTCGACGGTAGGAGAATCAACACTAACATCCCTCACATATGCTAGATATGCATCACACCCCTTCTCAAAAATCCGCTAAGCCTTTAGAAATGAAACAACCCTGCTAGGAACATAATCTAAAGCACCTCTCCACTCTAACCGCGGTAGACCTGGCATAGCCTACGTCACCGTCTTGGCGTGACAATCAAGGATAGCATGATAGGGCAACAAACACTCCATGCCCAAAATAACATCAAAATCTACCATACTGAGCAACAATAAATCGGCTCTGGTCTCAAAACAACTAAGAACAACCAAACACGGCCGATACACAAGGTCAACAACAATTGAATCTCCTACAGGCGTAGACATATAGAGAAGAGAACTCAAAGAATCATCGGATACACCCAAATACAGAGCAAAATAAGATGACACATAGGAATAAGTGGAGCTTGGATCAAATAACACTGACAAATCGACGGACCCACTCTCTAACAGTAGCAACAAAGGCTAGTGCATGTCTAGCCAATCACTAAATTGGACCGCATACTCTGACACGGTTATAGAACCCTCGTGTAACTGTTCAAACTCTGCGCGCCATGCATCTCTGAGACTCTAGGAACATAATACCTCATTAACATATCTGAGAACTAAGTCCAAGTGAGTGAAGCTACCTCGGTCGGACAACCCAACTCTTATGCTCGCCACCACTAATAAGCCGCTCCCCTAAGCTGGAACGCAGTGAAAGCAACCCCACTAGATTCCGCAACACCCATAGTACGGAGCATACGGTGGCACTCCTCAAGAAACACTAGGCATCCTTTGAAGCCAAGCCACTGAAAGTAGGAGGGTGGTACTTCTTGTACCTCTCGAGCCTGAGTTGCTCCTCCTCAGAAACTGCTGCCCTAGCCTCGGGCTAAACTGCAGCTACCGGACACACTGGTATGACCTCTGGAACCTGGTCGACCTGAACCTGCTGCTCTGGGGTACGGGCATCGGGAGTCTATGCTCTTCCCCCAGCCTGAGATGTGGCAGGAGCAAGTGGGATAAACCCTGCCTGAGCTAAAGTGTCGAACATGCTCAAGAACCGGTCTCCTAGAGGGCTGGTGTAGCAACAAGCATCTCAACTGCCTGCGTTTAACTGGAGAAACTGGTGGCTCCTCTGTAGCAGCTCATGCAGGTACTCTAGCTACACCACGTGGACGTCCTCGGCCTCTTCCCCGGCCCCGGCCCCGGCCCCGGCCTCTCGCGACTCTAGCAGGGGGCGCGGGTGTCTGGTCATCTGATCAAGCCGTACGTGTCCTCACCATCTGTGAGAGAAAAGAAAGACAGAACTTTAGAATCTTGAAGTCAACAATTTCGAACGACAAGGAATCAAAGAAGTGAAGCTTTTCCTAATAGTTCCATAGCCTCCCAAAGATAAGTACAGACGTTCCCGTACCGATACGCGAGACTCTACTAAACCTGCTTGTGACTCATAACACCTATGAACGTAGAGCTCTGATACCAACTTGTCACAACCCAAATTTCCCTCCGTAGGATATCGTGACGTCACAGAGTCTTTTAGACTAGGTAAGCCTAACAAGCATGCAGAATAATTGAAATAATAATCAAAAAGCTCCAAATGTCAGCAAATGCATAAAGTAAAAACTGTAACTCCAAGTGTATACAATTCCCAAAATCCGGTAGCTATAAGTCACAAGCTCTAGATACAATATTGCAAAAATATCCTAAACATCACTCTCTATCAAAACATAAAGATACAAGGAGAAGAGGGGATAGAAGGGGACTCTGAGGCCTGCGGACACGGGTAGGTGTACCTTGAAGTCTCTAAGCCACAGCACAACACTCTAATATTTAGGCTGATAGGATGTACCTGGATCTGCACAAAAATATGTACAGAAGCGTAGTATGAGTACACCACAACGGTACCCAGTAAGTGCCAAGATTAACCTTGGTAGAGTAGCACGAGGTCAGGTCAGGGCCCTACTAGGAATAATAAGAAACAAGGCAGAAGATATAATGATATAATAAAATGACAGGGAAGTGTAACAATAAGAATTCACAGACGTAACAACACGGAATCAAATCAAACAAATACAACACGTAAGGAAGCAAGAATCTTACAATTTAAGGAACAACAACAACAAACAATGCAGCAAATTGAGGAAATCAACAGGGGCACTCCTGAGGTACCGCCTCGTAGTCCCAAAAGTAAATATCTCACAATCCTTCCTTATACCACCCATGCATATCAATAATCACAATGGCACGGTAGAAATCGTGCAAACGATAACAACCGCATGACAGTAACCTCGTGCCACAATAACAATCCGCACAGCAGAAAACTCGAGCCACAATAACAAACCACACCACAGAAACCTCGTGCCACAATAATAACCTGCACGGCTGAAACCTCGTGACACAACCAAACAATCACCTTAACTATAATCACGAAAACCAAAACATAACAATTGAAACAATGATATTTCAAGCAAAATATCCCACAGTTAAATAATGAATAGGGAATCAAGGAAGCAGGTAATTCAATTAAGCATGTTGGAAAAATTGCAAATAAGAGATAAGACACGTAGACATGTGAAATTAGGCTAAACATGATGACACATGCTAGAGTAACTCATTAAGGAAATAAAAAGGAAACTACTTAGCAAAATTCGGATTTTCAATATTTAGCCCGAGTAAGCACTCGTAACCTCACGTATACGGCCTTAACAAACTGCAAATTACCATAGTAATACCAAATCCTAAAGCGGAATTTCCCCCACACAAGGTTAGACAAGTAACTTACCTCAAACCACACTCAATCAATCAATAAGAAAGCCTTTCCGTCGAATTTCCGACTCCGAACGGCTCAAATCTATCCAAAAACAATTATATACTGTAAATATATCAATAGGAACTAATCTAAATAACGAAATTATGATTTTTAGCAAGAAATTTGAAAATTACCCCAAAAAGTTGACCCGGGCCCACGTCTCGGAACCCAACCAAAATTATAAAATCCAAACACCCATTCGATATAGAGTCCAATCGTACAAAAATTATTCAAATTCGATCCCATTTCGCCTTTCAAAAACTCAAGAATTCGGTCTAAGAACTCTGCACCTTTTCTCCAAATGTTTCAACCCAGATCCTTAATTAAATGAAGAAATTGAAGATAGATTAGTGGAAATAAATCAAAAACGAGCTAGGAACTCTTACCCCAACAATCCCTCTGAAAATCTCTCAAATTATTTCCTTAATCCGAGCTTGGAATGTCCAAAAATGAAGAAAATCACGGAACCCTCGAATTTAAGGTTTTGCCAGCCTTTTCGCTCCTGTGGAAACTTAACCGCGCCTGCAGTTCTGCTTTTGCGGAAAATCCTCCGCTTATGCGGACATGCCTCAAGGCTCCATTCGCTTATGCGGACATGCCTCAAGGCTCCATTCGCTTCTGCGATCCTACCTCCGCATCTGTGCAATCACAGGCGCGGAATTTCCATCGCACATGCGCAAAATCCCCCACTGGCCAACTCCACTTGTGTGCCCATCATGATGCATCTGCGACCACGCAGGCGCAGAAATTTCCTCGCACCTGCGACAACTGGGACACCCATGTCCTAGGTCGCTTCTGTGCTCTAGTGCTCGCTTCTGCGCTCCAGTGCTTGCTTCTGCGAGCTCGCACCTGCGATCAAAATTATGCAGGTGCGGTTGCACCAGAACTGGTGCACTTCAGCAATTCTCAACTCCCAACCTTGACCCCATAATCGTCTGAACTTCATACGAGGCCCCCGGGACCTCAACCAAATATACCAACAAGTCTTAAAACACGATACAAACTTAATTGAGCCTTCAAATCACATCAAATAATGCTAAAACCACTATTCGCGCGTCGATTCAAGCCTAATGAACTTTGAACTTCTAATTTCCACATTCGATGCCGAAACCTATTAAATCACGTTTGATTGACCTTACATTTTGCACACAAGTCACAAAGGACACCACGGACCTACTCCAACTCCCGAATCTCCAATCCGAGCCCGATATCCACAAAGTACACTCTCGGTCAAACTTTTCAAAATTCCACCAATTTCCAACTTATGCCAATTAACGTCGAAATGACCCTCGGACCTCCAAATCAACATTCGGACACGCTCCTAAGACCCAAATCACTATACAGAGCTATTGGAACCATCGAAACTCCATTCCGGAGTCGTGTTCACACAAGGCAAACTATGGTCAACACCAATGACTTAAGCTTCCACTTTAGTGACTATGGGTCCCATTACATTCTGAAACTCTCCCGAACCCGGCACCAAGCACCCCGGCAAGTTACATAACCATAATAATGAAATAGAGGAGCAATAAATAAAGGATAGGGGCTAATACTCTCAAACGACCGGCCGGATCGCTACATAACTCTTAATAACAGCCTCAGATGTCGCATTTACAACATGAGGCTCGTAAATGCGATGGTCGCAAATGAGAAATTGGTGTCGCAAATGCGAAGCCTAACCATAACTGCCTGCGTCGCAAATGCAAGCTCAGTGACTTTGCAAAAGCAACAATTTGTTTCCCCGGCCCCAACCCATCTTCGCAAAAGCGAGAATGATCTTGCAAATACGGCTATCGCAAATGCGATAAAAACCTCGCAAATGCAAGAACAGTGCACCAAAACCAGCTGATCCTCTACAAACTCCTCCTGAATGCGTCCAAAACTCATTCGAGCCCTCGGGGCTCCAAACCAAACATCTACACAAGTCTAAAATCATAATGCAAGCATGGTCGCGTGATCAAAACACTAAAATAACTTCTAGAATCACGAATCAGACGTCAAAACGCATAAAAATCACAATGAACTTCAAGAACTTCTAGAATTACAACCAAACGTCCTAAACAAATCAAATCAATTCTGAATGACACCAAATTTTGCAGGCAAATTCCAAATGACAAAATGACCTATTCCAACTCACAAACCCAAAATCCGAACCCAATTGACTTAAAGTCAAACCATGGTCAAACTTAGAAAAAATTCCAAACTTTCAAACATTCAAACTTGGACGAACTTGTTCGATTCATACTTAAACATCCCAGAAGGACGCTAAACTTTACATATAAGTCACAAATCACAATACAAACCTATTCCAAGGCTCGAAACCCCAAACGGACATTGATAACACCAAAGTCCACTTCAAACCAAACTTAGAAAATTCTAAAACCTTCAAAATAACATGGGTTTGATTCACACTCCATGTTCTGAGAAAGATTTATCATCCGAAAAGAGGAAAAAACGGAGTCTTTGTCTAAAGAAATGCGTTGAGAAAGGGCAGATGTATAGAACCTTTCAACGAGATAGTGCTTTTTCAATGCCAACTTTCCATATTAAGCGTCGAAATGCTCCCGGACCACTCGATACTCAATCCGACCATACGCTCAAGTCCAAAATCATCATATCAACATATTGGAATGTTCAAATTCCCATTCTGAGGTCGGTTACTCAAAAGCCAAATCTTAATTAACTCTTCCAGCTTAAAGCTTCCGAATTGAGAATTTTCCTTCTGAAACAACTCCGAACTTCCCGAAATTGAATTCCGATCACATGTACAAGTCATAATACATAAAGTGAAGCTACTTAAGGCCTTAAACCACTGGGCGACGCGCTAGAAATCAAAAAGACCGATCGGGTCGTTACACTTTCTTCATCACAGGAAGGACTTTTCACTAAATCTCTACCAGATGTTGCACCTTTATTAGTACCTTCTTTATTTCTCCTCCATGACTGAATCAATATACATGACTAATGGCATTGAGGACGCAAGTGCGCTATTTTGAAAAACATCTTGACTGCACTAAGGTGTAAAAATTGCATATGTCCCATCAGCTATTTTATCCACGATAGCATTAACATATGTACTAGCTGTGGGGACTGGTCCAACTGGAGTACAGTCTGCTCTTTCTTCATCAGAAGAAGGACTTTTCACTAAATCCCCACCAATAGATGCACCTTCATCAGTACCTTCTTTATTTTATGCTCCGTGAATTGAATCAATATCCATGACTGATGCCATTGAACTAGAAGGTGATGCACTTTCATGAGTAGCTTCTTTATTTGGTCCTCCGAACACTGACTCAATATCCATAACTGGTGGCGTTGAAATAGAAGGTCATATCTACTAAAATTCCTTATTTCTTTGTTCATCCTATTTGCCTAAATCAACATCTTCCCCCTGTTCATCATGTTTGTCGCCCGACCAATGAGCAGAATCTCCAAAAATAGGAATATCTATGTAACGACCAGCCAGGTCGTTTCAAGCTCTAGCGCGTCGTTCGGCGGTTTGAGGCCTTGAGTAGTTTCACTTCATTAATTATGAATTGTACACTTAGTTAGAATTGAATTTCGGGAAGTTCAGAGTTGATTCGGATGGAAAATTCTAAATCCGGAAGCTTTAAGTTGGAAGAGTTGACTGAGGTTGAACTTTTGAGTAAACGACCTTGAAATCAAGATTTAAAGGTTTCAATAGGTTTGTATGATGATTTCGAACATGGTCGTATGTGGTGGTTGAGTATCGAGTCTCCTAGGAGCATTTCGACGCTTGTTATGGAAAGTTGGCATTTTGAAAGTTCAAGAATTTCTTAAGTTCGGTTGAAGTGGACTTTGGCTTTATCAATGTCCGTTTGGGGTTCTGAGCCTTGGAATAGGTTCGTATCGTGATTTGTGACTTGTGCGTAAAGTTTGGTGTCATTCCCGGATGTTTAAGTATGATTCGGATGCGTTCGGCGAAGTTTGAATGTTTGAAAGTTTAAAAAAAGGTTTCGATCGTTGATTCATAGTTTTAATGGTGTTTGGCGTGATTTGAGGCTACGACTAACTCTGTATTGTGTTTTGAAACTTGCTGGTATGTTTGAAGGGGGTCCCGGGTAGGGGTGGCCGTCGGTCATGTTCAAACCCCATATCCAACTAAGCAGTAGCTGCTTGCTCTTGCTGCTGCTGCTGCTGGTGGTGGCTGCTGGTGCTGTTGCTGGTGGTGGCTGCTGCTGCTTTGCTCTGAACAATAGCAGTAGTGGATTTCTTGAATAACCTAGCACTGTTGCTTAAAAGTTCTTGAATGTGCTTTGCTCTGAACAATAGCAGTAGTGGATTTCTTTATCACATCATCAACCGGATATCCAACCAGTAAAAGCATTTTCTCGTAAGCATGTACATAGCGCAACTATAAACACACGGTGCTAGCAATTTTACGGAATGCAAACTTTAGAGTTTAAGTCAAAGAACAAATCTGAGGCTGCTGCTGCTGGTGGTGGTGGCTGCTGCTGCTGCTACTACATAGATGAAGTCCTACTACACAGATGGTTGCTGCTACTACACAGATGATGTCCTACTAGAAGCATATGATTTTCACTTCAGATTTTAGAACCTAGAAGTCCTACTACACAGATGATGTTCCCAAGAGTTCGGGTTGAAGGAAAACCAAAAAATGGTAGCATAAAAGAAAAACAAAGATAGACAAATACCCGAGGAGATTGTTAAAATCCAGAAAATAACCATGCTTCAAAATTTTAGGACCACGAGGCATAGTTGAACCTACAAAATAAGATAAGATCACAAGTTAAATAAAATAATTTTAATTATAAATAACAAAATGATATCATAAGACAACCAAATCTTTAAACTTACCACTTGTTCAAACTATGCATCAACAATGCTAGTATCTCTTTCAACAATGCAAGTTTCTTTTCCGTTCTTTGTCATATCTAAATAAAATTTGATAAAGTGTGTCATTTATTTAAACTTACAAAGTAAACTAATTTTCACTAAAACACTTATAAAACACAAAATCTTACCAAGTTCAATTTGCTCAAGAAACTCTAAATCTTCTTCAACATTAATAGGAGTACCCTCACATCTAAATTAATCTTGAACACAAAAAAGACTTTGCACCAACCGAGGAGTCAATGAACTCCTAAATGAATCAAGAATACGGCCAATGGTGCTAAAAGCACATTCCGATACAATACTAGAAATTGGAATGGCCAAAACATCACGAGCTAACTCGGATAGAATAGGAAATCGAGGCGCATGAATTTTCCACCAATCTAAGATTTTAAAGTCATTAGAATCATCAGACAATGGCTCTTTTCCTTCACCGATATATCTTTCCAACTCAAATTTAGCACCTCCACTTCCAGAGTCTTTCTTTTGCCTTTTCAACAATTGCTTTATTCTCACAGATTTTGTTCTCACATTCCCACTAGATGAATCAGATGTGTCATCAGATGAAGTAGATTTAGATTGAGATGATTGAAGATAACATCCTTTTGAATATTTTTTTTCGATACTCCCCAAATAAAGAGTTCAAATAAGCATCAACTTCGGCAGTTAATTTCTTCCCTGGTTCCTCCCCGAACATTTCCTCAAGTGCAAAACCAACATATTCTAATTTGTTACGAGGATCTAATACAGAAGCAATGAATATCATTTTATTCATCTTTTCAGGTTCACCCCAATATTTTTTTAACTTTTCTTTCATCTTTCCTGCAATCTTACTCAAATTAGTATCATCACTAGCTAAACAAGCTTTCAAATAACTATCAAACTCACATATATCCTCAAAATGACAATTAGAAGTGACATAACGTGAACCTGAAACTTTTTCAGTAAGCTCATGAAATCTTTCAAGAAACTTTATTACTTTTCTCACATTCACTCAATCATCACATACAAATGGACCTGCAACATTCCCATTCTCACAAACATGCGTACAAAGATGAGTAGAATATCCATCATAAAAAAGATGAAGATTGTCAAAGTCCTTCTCAAAGTTTTGCCCTGTTTCCAACATCAAGTAGGTGGAATTCCACCTAGTAGGAACATCCAAACACAATGTTTTACTACATTCTACCTCTTGATGTGCACAACATTCCCTAAACTTTAAGGTCCTTTGCAAAGATGATCTCACATACCTCACAGCTTGTCTAACACGTTTTACAGAAATATCAATTTCTTTCAAACCATCTTGCACAATTAGATTATGTATGTGAGCCATGCATTTCACATGAAGATACTTACCACTCATCGAATTAGTTTTCCACATATCTAGTTGTTTAGATAATTCTTTGATCATGACATCATTCGAAGAAGCATTATCAACAGTAACAATGAATACCTTATCCAATTTCCAATCAAGCAAACAATTACCAATAACTTTTGCCATTTCGTCACCCTTAAGACTAGAGATAGGGCAAAAATTTAGTATTCTTTTATGCAACACCCAATCTCTATCAATAAAATGACCTGTCAAACACATATAGTTAATTCTTTGTAACGAAGTCCATATGTCTGTGGTAAGGCAAATTTTTGGTTTTACTTCTCTGAAATTTTTCATTAGTTTAAGCTTCTCTTCACTGTAAACTTGAAAACAATCCCTTGTAATTGTCCTACGAGAAGGAACATTAAATAGAGGTTGGGCTATGCTCATAAATTTCTTAAAGCCTTTCTTTTCAACAAAGCTAAAAGGTAATTCCTCCGTAATTACCATCTCAACTAAAGCCCTCCTAATTAGTTCTTGATCAAATTTCTATAGCACCCGACCATTAATTTGCCCATCCTTTTGTAAACATAATTGTGTTTGAGTATTATCAACTTTCCGGGGTATTTTTGGACACTTCTTTAAATGAGTATTCAATGTTGTTGTTCCATTCAATCGTGAATCAGCTTTATAATCACGACCACAATATTTACACTTTGCTCTATCACCTCCATTATCATCTTTAAACATTTCAAAATGATCCCAAGTAGTTGATCTACACTGTATTGATTTTTTTTTTTTAGGCCTTGACTAGTTTCAACTGAATTTGTAGGTGAAGAAGTAGGTTTGCTTTCAGATGAACCCACCTCACTTACTCTACTTTCAACTTCTGCCATCTATAGAAAATTGAATGAAATAGAATTAAAAATACAAACTGGTATATGATATAAATCTAGCATGTCGCAACTTGCATAAAATCAAGTCGGCAGTCGGCACAGAGGCAAAAGAACAAAAGAACAAAAGCAAACACAGAGGCATAAAAAGTAAAAAACAAAGGATGCAACTGTCACTTCTTTTTGGCAAATGTTAAGTTGTTAACTCGAAAGAGTCCTAAAAGTAAGACGCAAACATGCATATATACTATAAAGAATAGCAGAAAAATCAAAAGTTTAAAGAAACCAGCAGGAGGAGGAGGAGCGACGCCAACGAGGGAAAATTGAAAAGGAACTCAGAAGAAGGAGGTAACCACTAACCTGAGGAAAAAGGATGAGCGACGAGCGGAGGAAAAAGGCGTCACAGGCTCACAAGTCACAGCAACAGCAGTTGGTACAGTAGGAGAAATTAATGCGCATATATGCTATAAACAATAGCAAAAAAATTGAAAATTTAACGAAATCAGCAGTAAGAGCGACGAGGGAAAACTGAAAAAGAACTCAAAAGAAGGAGCTAGGAGCCAGAGATAACCACTAACCTGACACCTGAGGAAGAAGGATGAGCGAGTTCAAGATTGGTTTAACCACTAAACCAATTTTTGTTTCCTCTCTGCAATCTCAAAGCGACGAGCGGAGGAAGAAGGGTCACAGTCGGAAGTCGGCAGTGGTGGGGGTGGACAGTTGCATAGTCTCAACTCTCAACTCTCAACTCTAATTTCTAACTACTAAGTACTGAGGTGAGGTCGCGAGGAAGGTCGAACTGTCGAAGGATTAGGGATTACTGATCACTGTTGAGGGCGTCGGCAGTGATAGGTGGGTCATGACTCGTGAGGAAGTGGAACTGAGGATTGAGGTCTGAGGAACGTCGAAAACTAAAAGGATTAGGGTCTTAGCTTAATAGGAATTAACGTCTATTGGAATTGGGTCGAAAACTAAAAGGATTGGGTATTTGGATTTTGGGTTTGGGTAAACATTACCTGGGCTGGGCTTGATTAGGGGTGGGCTTCAGATGGGCGAAGGATTGGGCTTCAGAAACTAAGAGTCCAAAAGGAAAAAGCAGGCTGGTAAAAAGTTTGGTTTTTCGGTTAAACCGAAAAACCGAACCGTTAAAACCGAAAACTGAACTTTTAAAAATTATAAACCGAAAACCGACCGAAAAACCAAAAAATCAAAATCAAATAAATCGAAATTTTCGGTTCGGCCGGTTTTTTTGGTTCGTCGGTATTATGCCCACCCCTAGTCTCGGGGGCCCGGGGGCGAATCAGATTGGAATTGGATCAAATTTTGGACTTAAAGGATTTCTGAAGCTTAAGGCTTCTGGTGTAATCGCACCTGCAAGACTTTGACCGCAGGTGCGGCTTTGTGGTCGCAGAAGCGACATCTCCGCATTTGCGATCCTGCAGATGCAAAGAATGCTCCGCAGAAGCGGAATGTAAACTAGGCAGATAAAGTCACAGAAGCGGAAGGTCTCCGCATGTGCTAGTGCGCAGGAGAGGGGGCTGGACCGTAGAAGCGGTCACGCAGGAGCGGAATTTGGTCTGTAGAAGCAGATTCGCCTGGGCTTGGAAAGAACCGGACCTGCGATGGATTTTTCCGCAGGTGTTGTTGATGGACCGCTGGTGCGGAAGTCGCTGGGCAGAATGCTTGATTTAAGTACGTGGGTTAGGCTCATTTCACCTCATTTCTCTCATTGGAGCCGGCCTTGGGGTCGATTTTGGAGTGTTTTTTTATTCATCCTTTATGAGGTAAGTGATTTCTACTGTTGTGAGTTAAATACATGGAATATATGTGGATTTAAACATGAAAAATTATGGAAATTTTTGGGATTTTAAGAGAAAACCTAAAAATTGGTATTTTTGGATTTTGACCACAATCTGGAAATGGAATTAGTAATAAATTATATATTTGAGTTCGTAATATTATGGGTAATGGTTATCTTCAAAAAGTTTTGGAATCTGGGCACGTGCGCCCGAGGGTTGACTTTATTGATTTTTCAAGCGGAGTTGGGAATTGTTATAAATTAATTAAGTATGATGTTAGAGCATATTTTTATTGGTTTACATGATTGTTTGACTGGTTCGTATCGATGGGCTTTTGGTTTGATTGTTAAAGAGGCGTTGGAGCCCGTTATGGAACTTCGGAGCGAGGTAAGTCTCCTGTCTAACCTTGTGAGGGGGAAACTACTCCCTAGGTGATGTAACTGTTATATGCTACTAGTTGTGGGTGCTATGGACGACGAGAGTCCGTGTAGCTAAAGCATGTTTATGTCCGGGTAGACTTAGCACTTTATCATGTAATATTTGAATTATTTGAACTCATTCTGCTGGCTTAATTAATTGAATTTACAATTGAAAATTGATTTAGCAAGACATATATACATATTAGGTCGAGCCTTATTACCTTGAGTTGCTGGCAAGTTATTTAAGAAATGGTAAAAGTTATATTCACTTTATGCTCATGTAATGTATTGTAAGCACGTGTCTCGTAATTCGATAAGTTCCTTCCTTTCTTGTGGAGCGGGCCGGACGCCTCAGCAGTGTAATAGATGCATCTATGATTCATGCTGGTTGACCCATAGCGGTGTACACATTATTCAGGATCGGATCATACGACCTCGGAATAATCGTGCGTTATATCAATAGTAGTCCGAATATTCACGAGATTATCCTTCCACTGATGCCTGGCATTTTATATGGTATTTCTTATTCATTTGATATTGTCACTTGATATTTTCTAGCAGTTAAGATAGGATACGATATTGAGAAGTTTATATCGTTAAAAGAAACTTTGAAAGAATATGTTGGTTACTGTTTTATCCCATTATTGTTGTTGTGCTTCGAACCTGCTTACGATTTATCATATTGTTTTACTGGACCTCTAGTAAGTGTCGATGTCGACTTCTCGTCACTATTTCTCCGAGGTTAGGCTAGATACTTACTGGGTACGCGTTAATTTACGTACTCATGCTGCACTTCTACACTAAATGTGCAAGATCTGACAGGTTGATTTGGTGGTCATCATGGCGCGTAGGCACAACCGCTGAGGAGACGTTATGGTGAGCTGCATTCCAGGCTACGTATCGCAGCCCACAAAGTCTTCATCGTACTATGTACCTTATCCTGTCTTATTTACATTCCAGACAGATTTTGTATATTATTGTACTCCTTAATAAATGTTCATGCACTTGTAACATCAGATTTTGGGATACTCTAGTGGTTGTTTATGGTTCGGCTTAATAGTGTCATCTTTTATATTATATCGTACTAACATTTTAAGTATTCATGATTTCTAAACGCATTTATGTCTCCACCTAACAAGATGCATGATTTCAAAAATAATAAAATGAGTAATTAAGTTGTTAGCTCACCGTTGGCTTGCCTAACAGCGACGTTGGGCGCCATTACGACCTATAGGGGATTTTGGGTCATTACAATCTATATATTTGTTTATTTGATTATTTGTCTCCATTTGCAGCATCTCTCTACCAGCATCATCTACATAATTTTGATCAACATCTCTATTAAAATCTTTCTCTCCCTCAATATCATCTCTCGCTTCTTTTCTTTCACTATTTTCATGTTCATTACTTTTGTCATGTTTTTCCATTGAAAAGCTGGAACCATCTCTAAATCCATTCCTTTCATCTTCGTCATTCAAAAAGCCATGATGGTATTTTTGTTTACTTCTCTCATTTAATGTTCCAAAAAATTCTAAAACTTTATCAAGCTTTCCATTAATATCCTCTAACAATGAATAAATAATATTAAGATAGAATATATTATTATACCAACAAAATCAACACTAAAAAATAGCACCAAAGTAGTTAATCGCCTTAATAGAATTATCAACATGTGTCTTCATCTTTTTTCGAGCAGCATTAATAAATTTCGCCATCTTTTTCTCAAAATTATCCTGATCTGCACGTATAATGTCTTGAACTTTGACTGATACCCTCTGAAAAGAAAGGAAAAATAAAAGTTGTAGTTTCTCTGATAAGAATTTCAGCATCATAACACAGGAACATGCTCAAATCCAATATATTATACTTATCCGGTATAAAAACTATTCAAGAAGGCTAGCACATTATTATTTATTGCAAGTTATTAAAAACAAATAAAACTCGAGCAAAATACTGGATTATAATGGAAAAACATGGTGAAATCAAGTATATTATACTGATCGAGTATATTATACTCATCTAGTATATTATACTGATCGAGTATATTATGCTCATCCAGTATATTACATTCATCCAGTATAATATACTCATCCAGTAATTTCATTGTTTGAATTAGTTTTCTATAGTTATATTTAAAGTATGAAATTATTTTGGCTAGATTCGAGCCGTTCGGAGTTGGAAAATCGAGGGAAAAGCCTTCTAGTTGATTGATTTGGCAAGGTTTGAGGTAAGTGACTTGTCTAACCTTGTATGGTGGAAATTCCACTTAGGATTTGGTATTGTTGAGATAATTCTAAAACGTGAGAGCCGTGTGCGCAAGGTGACGAGTGCATACACAGGCTAAATGTGAAATTTTTTATTTTTAGCTATGTAGTTTCCTTTCATTCTTAATTGAGTTACTTTAATATGTTATAGTCATCATGTTTAGTCTAATTTCACATGTCTACTTGTTGTATCTCTTATTTGCAAATTGCCCTACATGTTTAGTTGAATTACTTGTTTTCTTTTATTCCCTATTTATTATTTAACTGTTGAGTCCTTACTTGAAATTGTTATTCTTGGAATATCTTGCTATTGAGTTTGGTATTGAGTTGCAAAGGCCATGGTTTCTATTGAGGCAAAGTGTAAGTTGTGAAATATCATTTTATTGAGTTATTATGCTTTGGCATACTTGCTATTGTTCAGAGGATTGTTTGGGTGTTTGCACGAGGTTTATGCCGTGTTGTTGTTACTATTGATACGCATGTGGTAGTATAAGGTCTAGGTGTTAAAACGCATGCAGTGAGATAAGGAGGGCTTGATACGCGTGGCTAGTAAGAGAACTACTAGAAGCCATGCGGTGTGATAAGGTGTGCTAAAATGCGGGGTGTTATTTCGAGAAAAATGATTTTCAAAACTAAATGGAAAGGCTTCCACTGTGATATAAGGAAAGCAGTGAGATACCTTTATCATTTGGGACTACGAGGCGGTACCTCGGTAGGGCCCTATGTTGATCTTCTCTATTTGCAGTATTTGTTTGGTTGTTGTTTCCTTAACATGTAAAATCCTTGTTTTCCTTTCGTGTTGTATTAACTGCCTTAATTCCATGTTGTTAACTTCCTGTAAATTCTTTATTGCTTAAGTTCCTTTGTCATTATCATTATATCATTGTATCTTCTGTCTTGTTTCTTATTATCTCCAGTAGGGCCTTGACCTGACCTCGTCACTACTCTACCGAGGTTAGGCTTGGCATTTAGTGGGTACTGTTGTGGTGTACTCATACTACACTTCTGCACATGTTTTTGTGCAAATCCAGGTACATCTTATCAGTTTGAGCACTAGCACACTGAGCTTGCTATTGGAGATATCAAGGTACACTTGCCCGCTTCCGCAGGCCTCGGAGTCCCCTTCTATCCTATTCTTCCTTATTTCATTTCACTTTTATAGACAATGATGTATAGGATTGTTCAGCACTGTACTTTGAGCTTGTGACTCATATTTCACCAGGTTTTGGGAGGTATACGTATTGAGTTTACACATTTTAATTAGGAAATTAGTTGGAGTTTTGAAATTCTAAGCTTTTATTTAATGTTTCCGCATGTTGTTATGCTTACCTAGTCTTAGAGAATGTGCCATCACAACATCCTAGGGAGGGAATTTGGGATCCTGACAAGTTTGTACCAAAGCTCTAGGTTCATAGGTGTTATGAGTAACAAGTAGGTTTAGTAGAGTCTCGCGGATCGGTATGGAGATATTTGTACTTATCTTCGGGAGGCTATGGATGTGTTAGGAAAAGATTCACTTCTTTGATTTTTTATCATGTGAAATTGTTGACTTTAGGATTCTAAACTTCTGCTTTTCTATTCTCTCAGAAATGGTGAGGACACGCATAGCCGGATTAGATGACCAGACACCCATGCCCCCTGCTAGAGCCGCGAGAGGCCGGAGCTGGGGTAGAGGCCGAGGACATCCACGTGGTGCAGCTAGAGCACCTGTACGAGCTGCTACAGAGGAGCTGCCAGTAGCTCCATCTAGAGAGCAGGCACCTGAGTCACCTGTTACTGCCCCAGCATTTCAGGAGACTCTCACCTAATTTTTGAGCATGTTCGTCACTTTAGCTCAGGAAGGGTTGATCCCACTTGCTCCCGCCAGATCTCAGGCCGGGAAGGAGTACAAACTCCCGCCGCCCGTACCCCAGAGCAGCAGGTCCAAGTTGACCAGGTCCCAGAGGTCACACCAGTGCAACTGGTCGCCCCAGTTCAGCCCGAGGTGAGGGCAACAGTTTTTGAGGGGGAGCAGCTCAGGCTCGAGAGATACAAGAAGTACCACCCTCCTACTTTCAGCGGCTTGGCTTCAGAGGATGCCCAGGGATTTATTGAGGAGTGCCACCATTTTCTCCGTACTATGGGTATTATGGAGTCTAGTGGGGTTGCTTTCACTACGTTCCAGCTTAAGGGAGTGGTGCCGAGCATATGAGTTGGGTAGTCCAGTCGAGGCAGCTTCACTCACTTGGACTCAGTTCTCAAATATGTTCTTGAGGAAGTTTGTTCTCCAAAGTCTCAGAGATGCATGGCGCGCAGAGTTTGAGCAGTTGCGACAGGGTTCTATGCCCGTGTCAAAGTATGCAGTCTGGTTCAGTGATTTGGCTAGGCATGCACCAGCCTTGGTTGCTACTGTTAGAGAGTAAGTCCATCGATTTATCGAGGGGCTCAACCCCGATATCAGATTTAGCATGGCCCAAGAGTTGGAGATGGACATCGCATACCAGCAGGTAGAGGGGATCGCTAGGAGATTAGAGGATATGTGGACCCGGGGGAGAGAGGAGAGGGAGGCCAAAAGGCCTCGAGGTTCTGGCACATATAGTGGTACCCGTGCCCCCATTGCAGCTCGTCATAGTAGGGTATGTGAGTCGCCCTGTTCATTCAGCACTTCCGGCCACTCCTAAGTGCCAGGCTCCATATTATGCACCACCAGTGCCTAGTGCACCTCTTGCATGGGGTGCTTTCAATCGTCAGTCCAACCGATCAGGCCCGAGCCAGCCACAGCAGCCACGTCCTCTGAGAGCTTGTTTTCAGTATGGTGGCACTCGTTATATGGTTAGCGATTATCCTAGACTCGGGAGGGTTGCATCTCCACAGACTACTCAAGCTCCACGTATTCCACCGAGTCCTCAGGTTTCTCAGACTATGGTGGCCGCACCAGCTGCCACTCCACCTGCACAGCTAGCTAGAGGTGGAGGTTGGGCAGGTAGAGGTCACCCTAGAGGGGGAGGCCAGGCTAGATATTATGCTCTTCCTGCTAGGACGGAGGTAGTTGCATCCGACTCAGTCATGACATGTATTGTTCTAGTCTGTCAGAGAGATGCATCGGTCTTATTTGATCCAGGCCAAATATTATGCTCTTATTACTATGATGGAGGCAAATGCATCCGACTCAATCATCACATGTATTTCTCCATATTTGGGTGTATCCCGTGATTCCTTGAGTTCTCCTGTCTATGTGTCCACACCTGTGGGAGATTCCCTCGTTGTTGACCGTGTGTATCAGTCGTGTTTGGCTGTTCTTAATGATTTTAAGACCAGAGCTGATTTATTGTTGCTTAGTATGGTAGATTTTGATGTTACTTTGGGCATGGACTGGTTCTCACCCTATCATGCTATTATTAATTGTCATGCCAAGACGGTGACGTTGGCTATGTCAGGTCTGCCGTGGTTAGAGTGCCAGGTCTGTTCATCAGCATTCATGCACTTGATGAATAGTGTATTTCAGCCCAATCTTGACTCATTCGTCGTTCTGTTTATTGATGACATTCTGGCGTACTCCCAGAGCCGGGAGGATCATGAGCAGCACTTGAGGACCGTGCTCCAGGCCTTGAGAGAAAAGAAATTATATGCAAAATTTTCAAAGTGTGAATTCTTGCTTGATTCGGTGGCATTTTTGGGTCATATAGTGTCGAGTGAGGGGATCAAGGTAGATCCCAAGAAGATTGAAGCAGTGTAGAGCTGTCCTAGACTGTCTTCAGCTATGGAGATTCGAAGTTTTCTTGGTTTGGTGAGGTATTATCGTCGATTTGTAGAGGGTTTCTCGTCTATTGCAGCACCTATGACCAGATTGACCCAGAAGGGTGCTCCGTTCAGGTGGACAGAGGAGTGTGAGGAGAGCTTTCCAAAGCTCAAGACAGCTTTGACTACAGCCCCAGTGTTAGTATTATCTTCGGGTTCGGGGTCTTATACTGTGTATTGTGATGCGTCGCACATTGGTCTTGGTGCGGTGTTGATGTAGGGCGGTACGGTGATTACCTACGCGTCTAGACAACTGAAGATGCATGAGAAGAACTATCATGTCCACGACCTCGAGTTAGCAGCTATTGTTCATGCCTTGAAGATTTGGCAGCACTATTTGTAAGGTGTCTCTTGTGAATCTACATCGACCACCGGAGTCTACAGCATATGTTCAACCAGAAGGATCTTAACTTGCGGTAGCGGAGGTGATTAGAGTTGCTTAAGGACTATGATATCACCACTCTATATCATCTTGGGGAAGGCCAATGTAGTGGCCAATGCCTTGAGTCGCAAGGCGGAGAGTTTGGGCAGCTTCGCATATCTGCCGGTAGCAGAGAGGTCATTAACCTTGGATGTTCAGGCCCTGGCCAACCAATTTGTTAGGTTGGATGTTTCTGAGCTGACCCGAGTTTTGGCTTGTGTGGTTTCTTGGTCTTCTCTTTATGATCGTATCAAAGAGCGTCAGTATAACGACCCTCATCTGTTTGTCCTCAAGGACACAGTTCAGCACGGCAATGCTAAGAAGGTCGCTGTTGGGGATGACGTTGTATTACGGATGTAGGGCACACTATGTGTGCCTAATGTAGATGGCTTGCGTGAGTTGATTCTACAGGAGGCTCACAGTTTGCGGTACTCCATTTATCTGGGTGCCGCAAAGATGTATCAGGACTTGAGGCAGCACTATTGATGGAGGCGAATGAAGAAAGACATAGTAGAATATGTAGCTCGGTGCCTAAACTGTCAGCAGGTGAAGTATGAGCATCAGCAGCAGGTGGATTGCTTCAGAGGTTAGAGATCCCAGAGAGGAAATGGGAGCGGATTACTATGGATTTTGTAGTTGGGCTACCACGAAACTCAGAGGATGTTCGATGCGGTATGGGTGATTGTGGATAGGTTGACCAAGTCAGCTCATTTCATTCCAGTGGTGACTACTTATTCTTCAGAGCAACTGGCTCAGGTTTATATTTGCGACTCGTCAGGCTTCATGGCATGCCGGTGTCTATCATCTCTGACCGGTGTACGCAGTTTACATTACGGTTCTGGTGGGTTATTCAGCATGAGTTAGGCACGCAGGTAGAGTTGAGCACAACATTTCACCCCAATATAGACGGACAGTTTGAGCACACTATTCCGATATTGGAGGATATGCTTCATGCATGTATGATGGAGTTTGGGGATCTTGGGATCAGTTTTTGCTGCTTGTGGAATTTGCCTACAACAATAGTTACCAGTCGAGCATTCAGATGGCCCCGTATGAGGCTTTATATGGTAGGCAGTACCAGTCTCCCGTGGGTTGGTTTGAGCCGAGTGAAGCTAGGCTATTGGGTACAGACTTGGTTCTGGATGCTTTGGAAAAGGTTAAATTGATTCAAGATCAACTTCGTACAGCCCAATCCAAACAGAAGAGTTATGCGTGACGTTGAATTCATGGTTGGGGAGCTAGTCTTGCTCCGGGTTTCGCCCATGAAGGGTTTTATGAGGTTCGGGAAGAAGGGCAAGTTGATCCCTAGGTATATTAGACTATTTGAGATACATGAGAGGATTAGGGAGGTGGACTACAGGCTTGCACTACCACCTAGTCTAGCTACAGTTCATCCAGTGTTTGATACGCTCAAATTACACTTTAATAAATAGTGTAAAGTGGTCGTTGTCAAATATAATAACCCAACAAGGTTGGGGTCGACTCCCACATGGAATAGGTGTGAAAAGGTTACTTGACTAGTGTGTTACTCGACTAAAGTCGTAATTCTATCCAGTTAACCATAACAAGAGTATGTATTGAGTTTGGTTTTAGGTGATGGCTAATTGAAATATTGAGAATGTAAATAATTTGATTAAAGAAACCAAGATTGTGTCCCCGTTAATGAAGTGTAATGCTACCGGTGTTAATATGATATATTTCTAATGGAAGGTCCTTTTGATATGCAAATGATGTCTAAATGACTACCCAATAATTTTTCAATAGTTAGGTAATATTTTCTCTTTATGATTTTTCCAAATATAAAAGAGTTGCAATTAAGAACAATCAATTTATGCCAAATAAAACCCACTTATTCCTAAGCGATTTTATTAACCAAGGTTTAAAGCCTTGAGTCTTTGGTATTTACTTCTACCAAATTTTACCCCACTTTCCCAAGCAAAGCAAGAATTTAATGGCGCTTGTTAATGTTTGTAACCACCAACAATAAATGAAGAATGAGAAGTAAATAAATATCAACCAACCATTATATATATATTCAATGTTAAACACCCATTAACATAACACTCATTTAGGGTCCACAACCTTAGTATTTAAAGATAGCTACTCATACTAAAATACAAAAGCAAGAGAATATTAAATTCCATAAAGCTTACAAAGTAAAAGATTCTTGATCCAAAAGCTTCCAAAAGAGAGGAATATTAATGCCTTGTATTGTAGCTTCAAAGTCAGACAAGATAGAGCCCACAAAACCCCAATTAAACTATTTATAGAGGGCCAAAAATCGGGACAAAAATCGGACAAAACTGCCCTTTCAGGTTGAATATGCGACCGTATTTTTGTCACATAACAGACATGCGGTCCGCATTTTTGACATGGCCATCGCAGATTGTAACCCTAGTTTCGCCTTCACCGCATTCATGGTTTGCGGTCCGCATTGTAGAAATGAGACCGCATCTTGCATCGCATTTTCTTTCTTCAGTAGACTTCATGTTTGGTTTGCAGTTACTTCTGCGGCTCGCAAAAGAGTTATGCGATCGCAGATGAGACCGCATTTTTGACGTTGAACTTTCCCCAGAATTCTGTTTTGATCTGCGATCTCGGTGTGAAATATGCGGCTCGCAAACAAATCACAGATGAGACTGCATTTTTGACGCTGAACTTTGCCCAGAAGTCTGTTTTGATCTGCGATCTCGGTGTGAAATATGCGGCTCACATGTGGGTTTTGCGAAAGCATATCCACATTTGTGATGCCTTTTTGCTCTTTTCTTGTCTTTTTGTGGCTTTTTGAACTCTTTTCCACGCTCTTAGGTCCTTACGCCTCATACATTGCAAAAATACTAAAATTACATAAGTACAAAAGGGAAACTGCATTTAAAACAAGCTAAAATATAAGCAATTAGTATCAAAATGTGCCGAAATTCTCCGGGCACATCAGTGTTCCATGTTTCTATGCTCCGGAAGTATCACGGCGATCTCTCTCATGTATTGGATTTCAGCTCAATCCAGTTAGACAAGGATTTATCTTATGTTGAGTAACCGGTGGCCATTTTGGATAGGCAGGTTCTAAAGTTGAGGTCGAAGAACATTGCTCAGTAAAGGTTCGGTGGAGGGGTCAGCCAGTCAAGGAGGCGGCTTGGGAGACCGAGCATGATATGCGTAGCCGTTATCCTCATCTTTTCACCACTTCAGGTATGTCTCTATACTCGTTCGAGGATGAACGTTTGTTTTAATAGGGGGAGGATGTAACGACCCGGCCAGTCGTTTTGAGTATTTTAGCCTCGATCCCCTAATTTATGCTTCCTCTATGTTATATTGTGGTCATATGACTTGCCGGGGGTTTTGGATTTGGTTTCGGCTGAGTTTCAGTATGAAATGGGACATAGTTCCTAGTTGGAAGGTTAAGTCGTAGGAGTTAACTGTAGTTTGACTTGTGCGAAGACGACTCCGGAATGGAGTTTGATGGTTCCAATAGCTCCATATGGTGATTTTGGTCTTAGGAGCGCGTTAGGATGTTGATTTTGAGGTCTGTAGGTCGTTTCAACATGATTTGGCGAAAGTTGAAAATTGGAGGAATTTGAAAAGTTTGACCGGGAGTGGACTTTATTGATATCGGGGTCGGATCCCAATTTCTAAAATTAAAATAGGTCCGTAATGTCAATTATGACTTGGGTACAAAATTTGGTGTCAATCGGAGTTGTTTTGGTATGAATCGGCATTGGTTTCGGAATTTGGAAGTTCATAGTTCATAGGCTTGAATTTTAATTGTGATTCATAGAATTTGTGTTGTTTGATGTGATTTGTGGCCTCGAGTAGGTCCGTTATGTGTTTTTGAACTAGTTGGTATATTCGAACGGGGTCCCGGGGGCCCCAAATGTGATTCGATTTGAATTCGGATCAAAATTTAGACTAGTTAAGTTGCTGAACTTTTCTAGCTTCTGATGTCATCGCACCTGCGAAGGTAGTGAGGAGTTATCCGCATCTGCTAGTCTGCAGGTGCGGAGAGGAGATCGCAGATGCGGATAAGGGCTGGCCTGGGCTTTGGTCGCAGAAGCGGAGGGGTTATCCGCAAAAACGGGATCGCAAGTGCGAGCCATTGTTCGCAGAAGCAAAATTTTGGGACTTAAGTCTTTTCCGCACCTGCGATGGTTTTTCTGCAGGTGCGGCATCACAGAAGCGACCCAAAGCTCGCAGAAGCGGAAGCCGCTGGGCAAAAAAGGGGAAATTCGAGGGTTTGTTTTTCATAATTCATTTTGGGACTTTGAAAGCTCAGTTTGAGGCGAAATTTCGAGGGATTTTCAGAGAGGATTTTGGAGTAAGGAAATCTAACTCATTTTTTATATATTCCCACGAATCTATTGATAATTTCATCATTTAATTAGTATTTTGGAGTTTGAAATTTGGGAAAAATGGTAGAAACTCCTTATGGCTAAATTTTTGGGTTTTGAAAGGCGATATGAGGTCGGATTTTAAAATTTCTTGTGTGGTCGGACTCGATATCGAATGGGTGTTTGATTTTTATAATTTTGGTCGGGTTTCGAGACGCGGTCCCGGGATGACTTTTTGGGTCGATTTCTTAATTCTTTGCAAAAATCGTAATTTTATTATTTGAATTAGTTTCTTATAGTTATATTTATAGTATGAAATTGTTTTGGCTAGATGTTACAGCCTGGCTGTTGAGAGTTGTAGCCCCGTTCCCCCATTTACTGCTCAACCCCTGCTTAATTGTTGTTATGTGACTTACCGGAGTAGCTGGTTTGGGTCCGAAGAGGTTTTGGAATGAATTGAGACACTTAGTCTCAAGGTAAAAAGCCTAAGTTGAAAAGGTTGACCGGATGTGGGCTTATGTGTAGACGACTACGGAACAAAATTTTGATGGTTTTGTTAACTCTGTTGGGTGATTTTGGAGTTAGGAGCATGTCCAGATTGTGATTTGGAGGTCCGTAGTGGAATTAGGCTTGAAATGGTGAAAGTTAAAAATTTAGAAATTTGACCGCGAGTGGAATTTGTGGATTCCGAGCTCGGATTGGAGTTCCGAGAGTTGGAGTAGGTCTGTGGTGTCATTTGTGACTTGTGTGCAAAATTTGAGGTCAATCGTACGTGATTTGATAGGTTTCAGCATCGTTTGTAGAAGTTGGAATTTCCTTAGTTTCAATAGGCTTGAACTGGGGTGCGATTTGTGTTTTGATGTTTCTTGATGGGATTTGAGGGCTCGACTAGGTTCGTAGCCTGTTTTAGGACTTGTTGGTATAATTGGTTGACGTCCCGGGGGCCTTGTGTGGATTTCGGATGGTTAATGGATTAATTTTGGACTTGGAAGGCTGCTGAAGAATTTATGGAGTCCAGTTCTAGTTTTCTCCTATGTGGTCGCGTGAGTAGGAACACGATCGCGAAGGCTTGGTTGAGGCAGCTGGGATTTTGCTCTACACGTTCACAAACTGGAGTACACGATCACGTATGTTAGGCCGGGTAGAGCATCGCGAACGTGTGGGCTAGGCCGCGTTCGTGAAGAGGAAAGGAAGAAGAGCTGGTCACGCGCACTGCTCTATGCGAACACGTGGGTCTGGAGAGGTAATGAATCGCGTTCGCGTGGTCTTGTCTGTGTTCGCGTAGGGTCTGATTTTGGAAGCTTAAGATTATGCTCCTCGATCGCATAGGAATTCCCGCTATCGCGATTAAGGGATACCTGGGCAGAAACTTAAATATTTTAAAACGAAGGTGTGAACTCATTTTCACAATTTGATTTTGGGAGCTCGATGGGAGGCGATCTTGGAGAGATTTTCAAGTGAGCGTTAGGGTAAGTGATTCTTACTTAGTTTTGGTTAAATTCCATGTTTATGTCTTTGATTTCATCATTTAATTAGTGATTTGGGTTGGAAAATTGAGAAAAAATGAAGGAAAGTTCTTAGACCGAATTTTGGGGATTTGATTGAGATTTTGGTATCGGATTTGAGTAATTTTGGTATGGGTAGACTCGTGGTTGAATGGGTGTTCGGATTTTTGACTTTTACCTGATTCTGAGATGTGATCCCGGAGACCAACTTTTGAGTTAACTTTTTGACTTTTGATTAAGAGCTTAGTATTTTCTTATTGAATTGATTCTTTTAGCTCGTGTTGATTGTATCGAACTATTTGTGGCTAGATTCGAGACATTTGGAGGCCAATTATCGAGGCTAGGGCATGTTGGAGTAGAGATTTGCACGATTTGAAGTAACACTTCTAAGTTTGGTTCTGAGGGTATGAGACCCTGAATTTCGTGGTAGGTGATTGGTGTTGAGGTGACGCATGTGCTAAGTGACGGGCATGTAGGCGTGCACTATACGAATTGTGACTTAGTTGATTTCATGGAACTGAATAGTTGTTAAATCTTACTGTTTCCGTATTTTCACCATGTGTTAGATCTATTGAGCTATCAGCCATGATAGAAACCATGCTTAGGCTATATGATGGTTACCATTAGGACCCACAGTGGTCTACTTTGTTGTTGAACTAATTACCTAATCTGTCAATTTGTACTCAGTCACAGTTATTACTTGCATATTATGTCTCAGTCTCTCTTTTCTTTACTTGTTATTTCATACTATCACTCGTGGGCTGATTATCATGATTCTGATGAGCCCGAGAGACTGGAGAGGTTATTGGTTGAGTGAGGCTGAGGGCCTGTTGTGAGTGATATTTATGGGATTGGGCTGCACGTCGCAGCAGGTTTATTGATTCATGCCAGGATTTGGCTTATTATAATGCTTGGGTTGGATCGGCCCCTTCGGAGTCTACACACTCATAGTGGGCACAACGCTAGCAGTTATTACATTTGGGCTGGATCTGTCTGTTTATTTGCATTTGGGCTGGATCTGTCCTATTTTATTTGCATGTGAGTTGGATCTGCCCTGGGCTGGATTTGCCCTGTTATGTGTTAAGTTTTGTGGTGAAATCTGAAAGCATGTCTAAATTCTTGTACCTTCACTTGTAGAATATAAATATCTAAGATATCATTGTCATATTTTCTGTAACTTTCCGTACTGGTAAATGTTGAAAGTGGACTGTAATAATTGGACTTGTCACTACTTTCAGTCCAAAGGTTAGATTTGTTACTTATTGAGTTGGTTGTACTCATGCTACACCCTGAACCTTGCGTGCAGATCCAGGTGTTTCCGGTTTTGGTGGTTGTTGATTTGCAGAGGCCAGAACTTCGGAGATCAACGAGGTAGCTACTTGGCATTCATAGACCTTGACCCTCCTCCCTTATCTTTTAGTTTATTTATTCAGTCTTACTTCTAGACAGTGTACTAGACTTTGTTATTTTGTAGATGCTCATGTACTCAGTGACACCCCGATTTTGGGAAGAATTTATGTATTAAGTTATGATTTCCTATCCTGTTTTAAGAGATTTTTTCTTTATTTAAACTGTTTTAGTACATTTCAAGATTTAAAGTGTTGAAAATGTCTGAATAGTCGACTTTCCTAGTACCATGATAGGCTCCATCACGACGGATTTATTTTGGGTTGTGACACTAGATTCGAGCCGTTCGGAGTTGGAAAATCGAGGGAAAGGCCTTCTAGTTGATTAATTTAGCGTGGTTTGAGGTAAGTGACTTGTCTAACCTTGTGGGAGGGGGGGGAATTCCTCTTAGGATTTGGTATTGTTGTGATAATTGTGAAATGTGAAAGCCGTGTGCGCAAGATGATAAGTGCGTACACGGGCTAAATGTGAAATTTTTGATTTTTAGCTATGTAGTTTCCTTTCATTCTTTAATTGAGTTACTTTAATATGTTATAGTCATCATTTTTAGTCTAATTTCATATGTCTACTTGTTGTATCTCTTATCTGCAAATTTCCCTACATGTTTAGTTGAATTACTTGGTTTCTTTTATTCTGTATTTATTATTTAACTGTTGATTCCTTACTTGAAATTGTTATTCTTGAAATATCTTGCTGTTGAGTTTGGTATTGAGTTGCAAAGGCTGTGGTTTATATTGAGGCGAAGTGTAAGTTGTGAAATATCATTTTATTGAGTTGTTATGCTTTGGCACACTTGTTATTATTGAGAGGATGGTTGGGTGTTTGCACGAGGTTTCTGTCGTGATGTTGTTACTATTGATATGCATGCGGTGGTACAAGGTTTCGGTGTTGAAACACATGCGGTTAGATAAAGTGGGCTTTATACGCTGGCTAGTAGGGGAATTACTAGAAGCCATGTGGTGTGATAAGGTGGGCTAAAACGCGGGGTGCTATTTCGGAAAAAATAATTTTCAAAACTAAATGTAAAGGCTCCTACGGTAATATAAGGAAAGACTATGAGTTACTTTTATGATTTGGGACTACGAGGCGGTACCTCGGTATGGCCCTCTGTTGATCTTCTCTATTTGCTGTATTTGTTTAGTTGTTGTTTCCTTAACATGTAAAGTCCTTATTTTCCTTTCGTGTTGTATTAACTGTCTTGATTCCGTATTGTTAACTTCCCGTAAATTCTTTACTGTTTTACTTTCTTTGTCATTATCATTATATCATTATATCTTCTGTCTTGTTTCTTATTATCTCCAGTAAGGCCTTGACCTGACCTCGTCACTACTCTATCGAGGTTAGGCTTGGCACTTACTGGGTATCATTGTGGTGTACTCATACTACGCTTCTGCACATATTTTTGTGCAGATCCGGGTACATCTTATCAGTCCCAGCACTAGCGCGCTGAGCTTGCTATTGGAGACTTCAAGGTATACCTGCCCGCGTCTGCAGGCCTCGGAATCCCCTTCTATCTTGTTCTTCCTTATTTCATTTCAGTTTTATGGACAATGATGTATAGGATTATTCAGCACTGTACTTAGAGCTTGTGACTTATATTTCACTAGGTTTTGGAGGTGTACGTATTGAGTTCACAGATTTTATTTATGAAATTTGTTGGAGTTTTGAAATTCTAAGCTTTTATTTAATGTTTTTTGCATGTTGTTAGGCTTACTTAATCTTAGAGACCAGGTACCGTCACGATATCCTACGGAGGGAATTTGAGGTCGTGACATTGAAGAAGATATGACGGGTTCACCTTGAAATCCTTAAAATCCTATTAAATAAACAAAAACATAAACAATTAGATTACAACAAAATCTATGAGAAAAGAAATATGATAAGAAGTCAAATACTACTAACTTGCACTTTCATTTGTAAGGAAATCTGTATGAAATTTATCATATTTTGGACATCCAATGCTTGAGTAAGGCAACATCCTAATTGGCCTACGATCATCATATCTTGAAAATTGATGAAAATCATTTAACACTTCCAGCATCCATACATTGAACAAAAATGAGAATCTAAGCGCCGTATAATATGGGATCCTGCCCATTGGTTTCTTTTTAACCTAATCAGTTGTTAGAACATGCGACAAACTATCAATAAGCTCATCGAAACATGAACTGCCCCATGGAAAAGAAACACAAAGCTCTTCGTCGTCATTGTTTTCATAGAATGATCACTCATATTCCGACCTTCAAATTTACCCAATAGAACGGCTTCTAACTGGTAAATCTGAGCAAGCTTCACCACATCTTCATCACATACCTCGACATCAACAGAAACTTCAACTGATGTACCTCACACAATCGAGACCGCTTTTGCATAAAATGAAACAAAATCTCTACCTTCAAACCTTTTTTCACTTTAGGGAAATACCGTTCCTTCAAACGGTTCTATAATCAGCTGCCTCAACTTTAAGTCCAGTAATAGTGTGGAAATCCTCATCTGTAAATGCTATATCATGCCCAAAAATTTTAAAAGTCATTTTGCTTTTATCCTTGTAGAACAGTTGAGATAGCAACATACAATGAGTCAACTTCACAGAGTGACTAACTTCATCCAACTCAAAAGATTTCCCAAATACACCGTTCTTCAGCATATCTATTTGAGTTCCAGATAAAAGGATGAAATAGTTTGCTTAAAATTTCTATTACTTTTCCAGTAACAATCAGCAGAAAAACAATCCTTATACTCATATAATCTGTCTCCCTCCTAAAATTAAAATACAAAAAATATAAGCAACATTTCATATAATTTAAAGATGAAAAGTTGAACGTTTCAGGAATACGCACCATCAATATACTACTTGAAGATTCCATTTTCTGTAAAATCATGAAAACAAGCATATTACAAATTAGATTAGTGAACATGATCAAAATCCAGTATAAAAACAGAACTCCAGTATAAGCATAACTCATCCCGTATAACATACTGGACAACAAGCCTTCAGAAGGCAGACGTCCCGTATAATATACTGGAATCAAATTTATTAGAAACAATGAAACTCCATAAACAAATACTGGGGTAGAAAGAAAAAACATAATCAAACAGCATATAAAAAACAAATACAAATAATCAGAAATAAAACAGAACTCTAGTATATTATAATAATCATCCAATATAAAATACTGGACAAGAATGCTTCAAAGGTCAAACTTCCCGGATAATATACTGGAATCAAATTTATTACAAAAAATAAAACCTCATAAACAAATACTAGGTTAGAATAAAAAAAAACATAATCAAACATCATGTAAAAAAAGTACAGATACAAATTATCATTAAACACAAGTAATCAAAAATAAACAGAACCCCGGTATATTATAATAATCATCCAGCATAAAATACTGGACACCAAGGCTTTAGAGGCCATACTTCACGTATAATACTGGAACCAAATTTATCATAAACAATAAAACTCCATAAACAAATACTGGGGTAGAAAGAAAAACATAATCAAACAGCATATAAAAAAAACAGGTATAATCTATCATTAGAAACAAGTAATCAGAAATAAACAAAACTCCAGTATATTATAATACTCATTCAGTATAAAATACTAGACAACAAGCCTTCAGAGGCCAGACTTCCCATATAATATACTGAAACTAAATGAATTAGAAACATAAAACTCCATAAAAAGATACCGGAGTAGAAAGAAAAAACATAATCAAACAACACATAAAAAATAAAAAATAAAAAATAAAAAAGATACAAATTATCATTAAAAACAACTAATCAGATAGAAATAAAACTCCAGTATAATATAATACTCCTCCAGTATAAAAAATTGGACAACTAGCCTTCAGAGGTTACGCTTCCCGTATAATATGCCGGAACCAAATTTATTAGTAACAATAAAACTCCATAAAATAATGCCGAAAAACATAATAAAAAACAGCATATTAAAATAACAAATACAAATTTATACTGCACAACAAGCCTTTAGAAGTCAGTATATACTGGAACCAAATTTATTACAAAAAAATAAAACTCCATAAAAATATACTAGAGTAGAATGAAAAAACAAATCAAATACAGCTTGTAAAAAAAACAGATAAAAATTATCATTAGAAACAAGTTTTTAAAAAATAGAAGAACTCCAATATATTATAACACTCATCCAGCATATAATACTGGACAACAAGACTTCAGAGATCAGACTTACAGAATAATATACTAGAACTAAATTTATTACAAAAAATTAAATTTTGAAAGATGAAGTCCAGCACATTGTTATGGATTTTAAGTTTTGACAAGAACTCCAGCAATCTATAATACAGTTGAAGCAACAAACTACTTGAAAATTCATCCTATTATACAGCGACTACAAAAATATTGGAACAACTTATCAAAACAAGTTACGCAACGATTTCAACATAAAACTAAGAACGGAGTGACAAAATTATCAGAAATAAGGCGAACAACTGAACAGAGAAAAAAAATCGTCAATGTTAAAATACCACAAAAATTTAAACGCTAACAGTACAGAAATCAAAATTAAAACAAACGAAGCAACACTAAGAACGAAAATTCAACAACAGTACTGTCAAACAATACTTACCCAGAGGAAATTTGAAGAAAATTTGAGCTAACCTAGAAGAAATTTGAAGAAAGTGTTCTCAAGAAAGCGAAATCCGTAAAGTACTCTAAAAAAAGCGAAAAGCGATTTAAAATATAAAAACTAATTAAACATGACATTAAAAAGGAGAAGGACAAAAATGTACTAATATATTTTAAGTTAAAATGGCTAGAAATCAATGACATTAGCGATGGTGGCTAATTTTGGATATCCGGTCGTAAAAATGACTATTCCATGTCATTTTGACAATATTTTTCTTACATCCTAGGCCCTAGCCCATTTTCAAACTACAGTCTCCCCTTTTTTTCACACAGTATCTTGGGGTAGGTGCACAAATCGTCATTCTCAGGGATATTATTAAGAGATTAGCCAGTACTTATATTGTCATACAATTTAAATTAAAAATCTTAGATTTAAAATAATTCTAAAATTAAAATTTAAAACAGTGATTAATTCCTAAATACAAGTCATTTAGAATAGCTACATGATGTCATTTTCTACCAATATATTCGTTGCTTCAGAAACTGGATTGCTAGCAAATGCAGATAAGCTGGTTGATTTTAGGAGCGCCACCTAGAATAATTTTAGATTGTTTTTTTCAATTTCTTTATAACAACAAAGTTATAATTTAAATGCTAAAATTGAAGTTGGAACAAAATACATCCTAGTTCGGACCATAGGAATAGTCTGGGTCGAGCACAAATTCATGATTTGGAATTTGGACAAAAAGAATTATTCATTGAACAACCTAAAAGAAAAACAATACTCCTAATTAGGGTATTCAAAATCGAATCGAAATCGAAAATCGAATCGCAAAAATGATTTATTAGTATCGGGTTATCCGATTAACGGGTAATGAACGGATTAAAATTTTATAATTAACGACTTATCGGTTTAGGGGCGGATTATTCAATTTTCTTATCGGGTAAATCGTTAATCCGTTAAGAATTTTTATATTTATATTTTTATCCCTATGTATATTAAATATCTCTTCCTAATTTTTCCTCCAAGAACTGTTAGCTGCATCAATTGTATTTTGAATGTCTCCTCCAATTGTTCTAGATGTATTTCTAAATTTCCATTTCCATTGTTCTACATTTTATTAACATCGGTGATTATAACTTATAAGTGTTTTTGCAAACAGGAATATCAGTTAAACAAATAGTTGTACTGACTAATAGCGGTACTGCAGTAACAAAAAAGCATCAGACTTTTAGGCAAGTTTATATCAAGCAAATTAATATAAATGGGTTTAAATTTAGTCAAGTAGTATATGCGCTCATAATCTATTTAATTTAGCTGATAAACCGTCTGATAATAGCTAAATCGATACCAATCCGTCTGATATCTTATCGAGTGACTAGCGAATTAATATATTTACAAGCCGATAACCGATAAGCCGAACCGTTAAGCATAAATAACCGCCCGATCCGTCCGATAAGCAGCCCCACTCTTAGAGCCTGTTTGGCCGAGCTTATCGGAGGCCAAAAGCACTTTTTTTGTCAAAAAAATACTTTTTGAAAAATTTAATGTGTTTGGCCAAATAAAAAAGTACTTTTGACCAACAGCAGAAGCAGTTTTTCTGCTTTTGGGAAGAAGCAAAAAATTCTAGCTTCTTCCAAGAAGCAGAAGCAGAAGCAGAAAATTAATTTGTTCAAGACAAAAATATCCTCACCATAAATTTATATTTTCCAAATTATCCTTTACATTTTCTTTCTATATATATATAATGTTGCTCCTACTTTAATGTGTTAGCAGTGTGAGGTAATAAAAATATCGAGCCATCTTCAGTTTGAATGGTAAAGATGAGAAATTTACTAATATCGATTGCTAAAAAATGAATAAATAAAACAAACTATTTTATTTATGTACAAGCGGTATTATTTAAATTGATCTCCAAATTTATTTTACTTCTGTACTTCCGATCCTAATAACTTTCGTTTCAAAAACCTTTATCTCCAAGAGATTTCTACCTCTTTTCCTTCTAACACATCCTATCACAGCTGTAGGCAAAAATAAATTCAGAAAATAATAGTCCTAATACAAAAAATGGTGAACAATTTTAATTGACATCCATTGTAAGAGAGTAAATTCTTTTGAAATTATAAGGTGTTTCTGGTATTCCTTTAGAAATGCAAGACAAGTCTTCTACTATTATGGAGGCGTTGCGTGATAGAATTAGAGATGAAATGGTTGAGAAATATTATCATGTGTGAGTGACTTTGCTTATTATTTCATGGTGTAAATAACAAGTAATTATACTAGATAATATTATTGCTTTGGTATAACTATATATATTACAATGATTTTATTTAGTATGTATGTTTAATTTATGTTTATATTTTAATTAAATTAAATAAAAAATAATAACAGTCTCTAATAATAAATATTAAAATTTATTTTTTCTTTTAAAATAATTATAAAAGTTTGGTACTATCCTTTTTGGTAATTTGACACTCAAAAGTACTTTTTATAAAGATTGGCCAAACACAATTTGTTCATCAAATATTATAAAAAGTACTTATTAAATGAATTGGCCAAACACAATTTTTTTTTTTCAAAAGTACTTTAAAAAAAAAGCACTTTTTAAAATAAGCAGATTTTGGCAGCTTGGCCAAACGGCTCTTAATAACAAAAGAGCATCCCAACCTAAAAGCTTCGTGCTTCTTTTTTATATACCACAAATGGCCAAATATACTCTTGTACTATGAGAAAAGGTTTAAA